>MU741086.1:52331-113069 GCA_026770625.1 Nicotiana glauca | reverse complement strand
AGTTGGGAACTTGTATAATCTGAATTGTTAACAAGTATTTGAGTATATTCTCATTAGTTTATCGTTAATTGGCTAGCTTTGGTGCATTGTTCGTTGGTCCAAGCTTTCGGAAGGATGTAGAATGTCGATTGCGAGTCTTCGGAGCGAGATGAGTCTCCTTTCTAATTCTGTGAGGGGGAAATTACCCCATAGGTGAGTTAAATTGATTATGTGCTCCTAGTTGTGGGGGCTGCGTGCGCACGAGGTGACGAGAGTCCGTGCGTAGCTACTATTATGCTATTGTCCAAGTAGTTTAGGACCCAAAAACATGTTATATATGGAATAAAGGTGAAATCATTGATAGCTCATATTGCTTAAGTCACATTAAATTAATAATTAGTTTTTCTAAAAGTCTTAAGCTTCGTTTTTCTCAATTAATAAAGAGAATTGACCCTTCCTGGATATTTGCTCCACGTTGACTTCCTGACTGTTTATCTGTCTGTGTGTGTTTATTTTGGAACGGGCCGAACGCCTCAGCAGATTAGTAGATGCATCTATAGGCGCGCTGTCGACCCTGGGCAAGTGCACATTTATTTCTGTTGGATCGAGTCGTCGCCTCGGTATGATTTGCGCATGCTTATATTGTTGCCTGGATTTATTTAAGATGTTACATGCCTCACTATGGCTCGAGATCATATTGTTAATAATGAAAAGAAACTTTGGAAATTTCCTATGAAGGAATTACGTGTTTACTTGTTTCCTCTATTTGGATAAAAACCATGTTAGAAAGTAAATCCACTGTTGATATGCATATTGAGAATATATAACCGTTGGACCTTTAGAGTGTGTCAAAGTTGACCATCTCGTCTCTATCCATTCGGGATTAGGCGGGACACTCACTGAGTACACGTTGATTACGTACTCATACTACACGTCTGTGCATTTTTGTTGCACAGGTACTTGATGAATTAGCGGCCTACTGGGCGCAGCAACACGGACGATTCGGGGACTAGGTGAGCTACATTGTTCGAGGCGACCCGCAGCTAGTGTAGTTCCTTTTAGTATTTTGCATCTTATTCCCTGTCCACTGTATTTCGGACATGTGTTGTATTTTATTCTCCTTATCAATAGTTGCTCATGCATTTGTGACACCAGGTTTCTAGGATGGTTTTCAAAGGAATGTACTATTATTATTATTATTTAAATTTGAATTCAAGTAGTGAAAGTTTATTTATGAAAATGGAAGGAAAACCCCTTAGATTTTTAAAAGTATTAAAAGAAGAATTAATTGATAATTTAGTTGGCTGTCTTGACAGAGATATCCGGTGCCACCACGACCCTTAGTAGATTTTGGATCGTGACAACATGGTATCAGAGCACTAGGTTCCCGTCGGTCTCACGAGTCATGAGCAAGTCTAGTAGAGTCTCGCGAATCGGTACGGAGACGTCTGTACTTATCCTCAGGACGTTGCAGGACTGTTAGGAGTACTTCCATTCTTGATTTCTTTATCGTGCGGTTCTATTCCTTTGAGGCCTATTCCTTTGATTCCTTTCCACTCAATCTTGCGCGACGCGAGCGCTTGTTATCAATCGAAAATTGAAGAATTGAAATGGCACTACGAATGTGGTGCGGGATGAGTTTTCCCGGTATAGTTGATTGGACTATTATAATCGCATTATGGAAGGGTATTCTATTGTTCAGCTCAGTAGCAGAACTTCTAAGAGCCTTGAGGCTAGGCACAGGTTTCTATAATGCTCATGAGCGATTTTTCCACAGTGTTGTTGTGATGGTAGGGCATTTGCCCACGTTTCGAGGCAGTGAATGAATTTAAGGGAGGTTTACTTAGTGTGTAATCAAAGGGATTCAGTATTTTATTCCCGGCAAGGGAAAGTCAATCGAACCAAGGATGGTCAGATGTGGACTAGTGGAAGTAATGAAGCATGGTAATTGCAATCGTGAATGAGTTCTCTCCTCTATTGGGGTGTTTTTATCCTAATTGGACGTATTAAGTTTATCGGTGTTATGATCTTCTATGATCAGCCCTTGAGGCAAGATATTGTGAAATGGCATTGGAAATGCAGCTATCAGATATCGCGGGATGCGGTGGTTCCGGACTGAATCAGTATTGTAAATGTTGGTGGTTTGATAAAGACGACCTTCAGAGAGGTTTGGAATTAATAGCAAATTGTGGATTCAAGTTCTATGAAGATGAATTTTATTAAGGTAACAACTGAGCAACAAGAGATGAAAAATACATGTGGGAAGTGTCAGGCAGTGTTTAAAATTTTCTAAAGGGCGAGTATGAGCAACAAGGTCGAGTGACCGATTAAGGAGATGAGTCCCGCCAAAGTGGGAGAGTAGCGGAGCTGCGTGGGGGCTTGGTAATGAGAAAACCATGCACCTTAAGGAGTCTGGAACGACTTGAGAATATCAGNAATTAATACGAATTCAAAAGACAACAAGTACACAAAAATTATGATTCACTGTGGAAAACAAATAATGACAACTAGCAATTAATTCACATAAACATGTACCAATTATGGCATAAATTCAATAATAACAAGTAGCATAGTAAAGGAAAATGTCACGTAAAGAATCACAGTAATAGTAGAATAAGATAATTAATGCACCTGAACTGATAACAATAAGAAATCATAATAAACGGCAATAAGTGTACGGCATAATCCTTCGCGCTTTTACACTTTTCCTTAGCCAAATAACAATTTCAAACAAGGGCAAGGGAATAACAAAACGGTAATAGAAATCCTGGCAAGGGAACACAATTAAACAATTAAACCTCAACAAGGGTACAACAATTAAGCAATAAAATTCCTAGCAAGGGAGTTACCAACAATTTAACAAAATATCTCAGCAAGGGAATTATTTAATACTTCTTTCTCTTTCTTTCATTTCTTACTTGTAATTCATTTTACCACTTAAGCCAATGCTCCAAAGGGTTCAATCATCTCATATACCTTCGCAATTTTAATAGAAATCATCATTCAAACATGGAAGATATAGCAAAATCCAAATATTCGTAATGTAAAGACTCATGGTCATACTAAACACCAATTTATAGATACTCGTCACCATGCCTATACATCGTACTCGACAATTAGCAAGTAACAAATATGACTCAACTTCTATTCCCTCAAGCTAGGGTAGATCAAACACTTACCTCGCTTTGCTACCAATTCAAAATTTCTACAAGCCTCCACCTCGCAAATTCGTCCGAAGCTTCAAATCTAGTTATAAACAATTCGATTCCAATAAAAATTATAGGAATTAATTCCATATGAAATTCTATAGTTTCCATTAAAAATCCGAAATTGCACTAAAAATTCGCCCGTGGGGCCCACATCTCGGAACTCAAAAAAATTACGAAATATGAAACCTCATCCAACCACGAGTCTAGCCATACCAAAATTACTAAATTTCGATAACATTTCGACCCTCAAATTCTCAAATCTATGCGAGAGGGTTTCTAAGCTTTTCCCGCTAAATTCACGGATTTAATGCCAAAACTTCCAATAGATTCGAGTAATATAACCAAAATTGAGTTAAGAACACTTACTCTGTTGTTCTCTCCAAAAATCTCCCGAAGAATTGCCTTATCCGAGCTCCAAATCGGTAAAAACATGGAAAATGGGCATCCCACTTTTAGAACTTGGGAACAATTCTGTCAAGAAATTTTCGTGTGCACTGTTCACCCGTGTTACTGTTCACGGGGTACTGTTCACGATACTATTCACAGATACTGTTACGAGGCACTGTTACAGGGGTACTGTTTATGGTACTATTCACGGATATTGTTACGGGGTACTGTTTCTGCAATTGTTTTTTCTAAAATTTTCCTAAGTCCGAAATCACTCTGAAACACTCCCGAGCCCTCGGGGCTCCAAACCAAACATGTACACTAACTCAAAAACATCCTACGAACTTAACTGTGCGATCAAATCGCCAAAATAACATCAAAAACAATGAATTAAGTCTTAAAAATCCAAGAATTCTTTCAAATTTCAAAAAACTTCAAATTTTCCATTTTAGGCTCGAAACACGTCAAACGACGTCTAAATTCAACCAAACTTTACAGAAAGCGCTTAAACCACATATAAGACCTGTACCCGGTGCCGGAACCAAAATACGGTCTCGATACCATCACTTTTTAATTAAATTTTATTTTTATTTTTCTTAAATATTTTCAAAAAATAATTTTACTCAAAAATTCTTTTCTCGGGCCTGGGACCTCGGAATTCGATTCCGGGCATACGTCCAAGTCATATATTTTCCTAGGACCTTCCGAGACCATCAAATTACTGTTCCGAGTCCGTTTATCCAAAATATTTACCGGAGTCAAATCTATTCATTTTAATATCAAAACTTATCAAATTTTCATAGAATTTCACATTTGAGCTTCTAGCTACGTGTACCGACTGCGCACGCAAATCGAGGCAACTATAAATAAGTTTTTCAACGCCTCTAAATCTCGGAATGGATAAGAAAACAAGTGATGACCCTTTTGGGTCGTCACATAGAATTCGACATGAGGATTTGTTATACTAGGTTTAAAACTTGGGTGAATTGTTCTAGACCTGGCTTACCCGAGCGGACAACTCGAGCTGGGGGGCTGCGTACCGGTAACCAAAAAATCATCCGGCTTTGCAACTTGTCTGAACCTCGTTCTATTTGGGATATGACACTAACAGAAAGAAGTCACGACCAGTGTGCACTCCTCAGGAGAGAGAAGAGAGGGGTTTCGTAGTAGTTTATATATACAGTTCAAATAATATCAAAGCGGTAAAAGCAACATTTGGCACATTAAATCCAAACATGTAATAAAATCAAATAATATACAAGCCAAATACAACAAATATTCCAAGCTCGAATTCTTGAACCCTGAACCAAAGTTCCGGGTTCTCGTCCCCAGCAGAGTCGCCACAGCTGTCACACCTCCTTTTTTTACTACTACACCCCACAAAGGGTATAATAAAGGGAGTTTTCCAATTAAAGGACAATCGAAATTGGATTATATTATTAAACAAAACTCAGAGTCGCCACTTGGGAGATTTATGGTGTCCCAAGTCACTGGTTTAAATCCCGAATCGAGAAAAGGGTTGACTCTGTATTACAGTGTGCGAACCAGAAATCCAGGTAAGGAATTCTTTTAACCCGGAAAAAGTTGTTAGGCATTCCCGAGTTCCGTGGTTCTAACACGGTCGCTCAACTGTTATAATTTTGCCTATTATATGATTTTAATAAATTTTGAACCTATGTGCAATTTTAACTTTTTAACAGCTTTTATTTAATTAATTAAAGGAAGATTGCAACGTCGTTTAAAATATGTTTCAAACCGCGTCACATAAATGCACCCGCAGCTCATAACACATTTTATTTAACGCTGAGATTTGGATTTGGGTCACATAAATGTGCACCCGAGTTTAGGAAGGTAATATTATTAAAGCACGTGCCTAAAGCAACTACGCATTATTAATTTTGCGAGGGCCGCGGGAATTGACTAAACGGCACGCTCCGATTTCTAAAAAATTTTTAAAGACATAATAAAAGAATGTCACGCATTTGTGATTTTATTGGTACGGCGCACCTCGATTCTATTTTAAAGTACATTTAAACTAAAATCTCGGAGGGCCATAAACTACTTGTTATCTACTATGGCTCAACTCCAAATTACTTTAAGAGGCTAATTAATTAAACACAATGGAAATCCTGAATATTTAATGACTTATGCGGAGAGGGACTAATTATTATAAAAATGACTGCCCTATCAGAACTCAAACACATTTAGAAGGGGATCATTTCATTTTGGGCCCAACGAAGAGCCCAACTCCTTGAAAACCAGTGCAACAGCCATTGGACTGTCAGACTTGAGTTCGAATCCCAGGCCTCTCAAGGCTATTAAACCTTAGAAGCACAATGCTCCAAACAAATGACAAACCTTAGTTACTAATTCCATTCAAAAGCAAATAAAGGAGAACCATTCAATTGTTGAATTCTTAGCATAATTTAATAATTAACTAAGTGGACAATTCCAAATAAACCTTGCATCATTATTTTGCTAACAAATTGAAATGGCTCTTAACATTAACTAGCAGGATTCCGTTGCTATCATGCATACACTTATTAAATCACAGGAGCAAAGCTAATACCAGAACACTCAGTAACTCATAGAGAACTCAAACTAATATTTGAAACATGATCATAAGATTTGAAGACATTTGAAGATTCCTACCTAATAACAGTAATGAAACCTAATGGGTTCTAATTCATTTCTACATTTAAACTATCACAACATGCAAAACTAATTTTATTACTAGAGCTTAGCATGACTGAATAGAATGAAATACAGGTCAACCGTCCAAGTTCATTACAGTGAAGATTTTGCTAATTAACAAATATAATCGAACTACAATGACCCAAATAAATAGGGACCAGACATGAAAAAAACATACATAGCTTTATTTCGTTTCCAGTTTTGAAATCTACATCAGGGGAGATCCAGAACATGTACCTGGAAAATGGAAAGAAGAGGTGATTGACCAACAAGTACGCAACAGAATCAGCAACATCAGTTAATCAGAATGAAATTAACTCCCAGCCACCAAAGAGTAGACAGCAGGGTGATTTTTTTTTAATTCAAAACAAAGTAACACAGTCCGGAAAATAACTTTAAACAGAGTAGCAAAACCAGCATCTTATCAAGATTCAAAATCGGAAACCAACGGAACAGTAACGCTCAATAGGCCTAAAACAAAGCTTTCTAAAACACAAAATCAATCTATCTCGAACTTTCAGATGAATCCAGAAATGTCTCAGCAAATTCAAAACTGGAAATCAGATCAGGAACTTCAATGGAACAGTGTGTGTGTATTCCAAGGTTCTTTCTTAATATCTCTCTTTACATCCTCCTATATCAATATCAGTCTTTCCCTTTCAACTAAATATTTGAAAATTGCCTTAAACTCTTAGTTTTTCTTCAGTTTTTAGAATGTTTAATCAATGTATCCCTCTATGTTTTTTTAATGTCTGATTCACTGCTTCTTAAATAGGCCTCTCCTGAGTGTTTTTTACCATTAGAATTTATTTTCTAGTTTAGTTTCCCACTGAATTGTCCCACTCACTTAGTACTTATTAAATAATAGCTATTGTACCCCCTAGCAATTGTTAGCAGCCTTAAAATCAGCAAGAGTGCAATTTCTATTACCTCCATTATTTTCGTATTATATTCTATCTAGGTTGACCCCTAAGCTTCTGCTAATTACCCCTTAAAACCCCTGTTATTTACATTCACGAAAATCCCTCTGGGCCAAAAATGATTGGGCTTCTTTGAACTAGGCCGTAGATGACCCAATAGTCTCAGGGATGATCTCAAACAAATCAATGTGAGCATCTGAAGCTCAGGTTCTGACCCAAACCACCTATTGAGAAGCTTCCTAATTTTTAAACTATCATGTTATACTAACCGTGAGCAAAGGATTAAAACCTTTAACTGGATTAAAACAAAATTAGCTATCATATTGACTAAATGACACACATGAATATGAACTGGACCAATGACAATCTAAGCCTAATTCGAAAACTTAATTGAATTGCTCAAAGAAGAAAAGAAGATGAAATAACAACAAAGCAAAAGAAATAGTACTTACCAATTCTACTGACTCGTTTGGCATTTTGAAACTTTCCCGATTTCATCGCCAAATGATGTTAGTCACTTATTCTTTGTTAGAACAAGTGACTAACACCATTCAGTGACGAAAACGGCCCTGGGATTGTCAACAAACCTTGAGCCTAAGTCTGACCTCTAGGACTCGAATTTAAGTTTTGAAATTCGAGAGGTTGTGGGGTGTTTTGAGGGGGAAAAATAGGGGGTTTGGAAGGAGGGGGTCAAGGTAGTTGTTTGGTGATAGTTTGGGACGATTTGGGGGCGGCACCACCACCGAAGAATATGAGGGAGGCGCTATGGTTTATGGTTTAGATCGGATATTTGACACATTCTAGGAACGTTCCAAGGAACGGGGGTTTGGATTTGGGAAGAGGAGGTTGAGGCGGGTCAGGGGTGTAAATTTGGGGCTGATTGGATGTCAGCCACCGTCGTGGGCGATTTTCGGCAGGCGAAGGGCGGCGACGGAGGGTTTGGTCTCTGAAGGTTAGAGACGAAGAGGTAGGGGGTGTTCTGAAGGGGTGGGGTTGGTTTTGGAAACTTATATACGGAGGGGTGGAAATGAATCCAAGTCATTCGATCAATTGAGATCAACGGCTTGGATCGATTGACTTAACAAAACGGTGACCTTTAGACACCCTTGAGATCGGGTTGGTCTCTGATGGAACGGTTCGGGGATGAATACGGGTTAGGGAGAAGGATTTTGACCATTGGATCGAATTGATCCAACGGCTTGGATCAATTGAGGCCAAACAACGTTGCTTGATTGGTCATGGAGACGGACCGGGTAAGGGATGGTGCTGGGCCGGTTTTTAGCGGGTTTGGGATGGTTTTTTGGTTTGGGCTTGAGGAATTTTGGCCCAATTCCGATTTCCTCCAATTCTTTTCCTTATCTTTTTATTTTCTAAAAATTCTAATTAAAACAAAATACAAACCTAAATTAATTCTTGTCCAAATTATCCTAAAATACTAATTAACTCTAAGTAGTAATTATCACAAAATAATTAAATATCAAATTAAAAGAAAATCATACAATTTTGACAATAAACACACAAAAAAATGTAAAGTACGCTATTTTGTTTTGTGATTTTTCTATTTTTTTAAAACAACAACTTACTTAATTAATCCTAAATGCAAATGCCATATTTTTTGTATTTTTTAATGCATTAATAGAATTATATATGCAAACAATTGACGGAAAAAACAATATTGCAAATAATGAAAAATAATTATTTTATTTTGATTTTGTGGGAGTAATTCATGTGAGGCAAAAATCACGTGCTCACAATCATAATTGTAGAGAGTGCCCGTACGGACCCTATCATCATCAAGAATGTAACTCAGTTACCAGTAATCAGCACCAAGGCTATCCCATGGAATTATGAACGGGTAATAGAGACCTACAGGGGAAAGGAAGTGAACGAAAAAGTCAATGAAGCCCAAGGACTAACTCGTTCGGGGAGATGCTTTGCCCCGGAAGAGTTAAGGAAAGCTAAGGCATCCAAAGACAATGCAGTTCTAGTAAAGAAAATAGTTACTGAGGAAGAAGCGGAAGAATTTTTGAGAAAAATGAAAGTACAAGATTACTCCATTGTAGAGCAGCTAAGAAAGACACCCGCTCAGATTTCATTGTTGTCATTGCTGATTCATTCAAACGAGCATCGTCGGGCCCTGATGAAAATCCTGAACGAAGCTCATGTCTCCGACGAAATTTCAGTAAACCATTTTGAAAAGATCGCTAACAAAATATTTGAGGTGAATAGGGTCACTTTCTCTGATGACGAGTTGCCTGTGGAAGGTACTGAACATAACAAGGCTCTCTACCTGGCGATGAAATGTGAAGACTCTGTGGTCACCAGGGTTCTAGTTGACAATGGCTCCAATGCAAACATTTTCTCTCTCTTTACTCTGAACAAGCTGAAAGTTGATGATGAGAGGATTCACAAGAACAACATATGCGTCTGAGGTTTTGACGGTGGAGGGAAAGACTCGGTGGGTGATATAGTGCTTGAATTAACAATAGGACCGGTGGAATTCACCATGGAGTTCCAAGTCCTGGATGTAGCCGTCTCTTACAGTTTACTGTTGGATCGGTCTTGGATACATGCCGCCAAAGCAATCCCGTCCACTTTGCACCACAGTAATGCCTCTGTCCCATTTTTTGAGGCCGAAGATGACAAGGGGCCATGGGTCTACCAAGTCTTTGAAACAGTACCAATCGAGAAAGTTCCAGAAGAGAAACATGTTCTGACTCCAAGGATGGCCTCTGCATCCGTCATGGTGGATTTTGAGATGTTGAAAAATGGTTTTGTGCCAAGGAAAGGTCTGGTTGCATCTCTACAGAGTATCATACAACCAATGTCCCTCCTTGAAACTTTGGGCATGTTCGTTCTTGGATTCAAACCTACAATGGTAGATGTGAAAAAGGCTAAAAGGTTAAAACGGAAAGCGTGGGCACTTCCAAAGCCTATTCCCCATCTTTCCAGGTCATTTGTCAAGCCCGGTGCCAGGAAACGCCCAGTGACAACAATTCCAAGTTCTGTGGTTAACATCAACGAAGTGTTAATTGAAAGGTTCCAGAGGTTGTTTGATGATGTGAACATGGTAGAAGTTGGAGAAGGTTCTAGCAAAGCAGATGTGCAGTTTGTCAGGCCGAATGCAAAACTTAACAATTGGAAGGCTACTCCTCTCCCTACCCGGAAGGAGTTTTGGTAGTTTGCTTTGATTTTCTTTCAGTTTATCTGGATTTCCAGGGTTGTAATTCAGATTTTATTTTCCGTCCGTTTGGATGTACAAACCCTGTTATCCTTTATTTTTAATGAAATGTAATTTCCCTTTTCCATCATTCGTGATAGTTTTATTTTTGTTTTTTCTTTTCTTCTCTGTACAGTTCTTTTTATGCTGGTTTTATTGACATGACATGCATGAGGAATCTTCAGCCCAGTCTTAAAAGTCAATCTAATTCTGAAATAATAAATCAAGAAATAGAGTGTGATGATGAATCAGAATATGATGAGGATGAGGCCTTTGAAAATATTAGCAAGGAATTAAATCATTTTGAAGAAAAACCCAAGCCTAACCTGAATAATACGGAAGCAATAAATTTAGGGGACCCGGATAATGTTAGAGAAACTAAGATAAGTGTCCATCTTGAGCCAAAAATCATAGTAGAAATAATCAAAGCACTGTTTGAATATAAAGATATTTTTGCATGGTCATATGACGACATGCCAGGTATAAGCACTTACTTGGTGGTTCACAAATTTCCCACCAACCCGGCACTCCCTCCCGTCAATCAGAAGTTGAGAAAGTTCAAAACTGACATGAGTGTAAAGAAGGAAAAAATCACCAAGAAGTTGGACGTGAAGGTCATTCGAGTCATACGGTATCCCACTTGGTTAGCTAATGTTGTGCCAGTGCCAAAGAAGGATGGCAAGACCAGAGTGTGTGTTGATTACTACAACCTCAACAAAGCAAGTCTAAAGGATAAATTCCTTCTGCCAAATATCCATATTTTGATCGATAATTGTGCCAAGCATGAGATTGGATCTTTTGTGGATTGCTATACAGGGTATCATCAGATTTTAATGGATGAGGAAGATGCAAAAAAGACAGCATTTATCATGCTTTGGGGAACTTATTACTACCGGGTAATGCTATTCGGCTTGAAAAATGTTGGGGCAACCTACATGAGGTCAATGACTAATGTGTTCCATGACATGATACATAAGGAGATTGAGGTTTACATGGATGATGTGATTGTAAAGTCAAAGAAGCAGGCCGACAACATCGGAGATTTGAGGAAATTTTTTCAGAGGCTTCGCAGGTAAAATCTTAAGCTTAACCCCGCCAAGTGCGCATTTGGTGTTCCATCCGGAAAACTGTTGGGATTCATAGTCAGTCGTCGAGGCATTGAGTTGGACCAGTCAAAGATCAAAGATATCCAAAAATTGCCACCTCCAAGGAACAAGACTGAGGTGATGAGTCTGTTAGGAAGGCTGAACTACATCGGCAGGTTAATTGCTCAGCTCACGACAACTTGTGAGCCTATCTTCAAGTTACTGAAGAAGGATGCTGCGGTCAAGTAACTGATGAGTGTCAAGAAGCATTTGATAAGATAAAGGGGTAGTTGTCAAACCCACCTGTGTTGGTCCCACCGGAACCAGTGAGACCTTTGATTCTTTACTTGATAGTCCTGGATAATTCATTTGGTTGTGTGCTGGGTCAGCATGGCATCACTGATAGGAAGGAGCAAGCCATCTACTATCTCAGCAAGAAGTTCACATCCTCTGAGGTTAAGTACACTCACCTTGAAAGGACATGTTGCGCCCTAACTTGGGTAGCACAGAAGTTGAAGCATTATTTGTCATCTTACACTACTTACCTCATTTCTCACTTGGATCCGTTAAAGTATATCTTTCAAAGCCCATGCCTACAGGGAGACTTGTGAAGTGGCAGATTTTGCTCATGGAGTTTAACATTATTCATATGACTCGGACTACGATGAAAGCCCAAGCATTGGCCGAAAACCCGATCGATAAAGAATATGAACCATTGAGAACTTATTTTCCCGATGAAGAGGTGATCCATATTGGTGAGCTGGAGCAGATGGAAAAACCAGGTTGGAAACTTTTCTTTGATGGGGATGCTAACATGAAAGGAGTTAGAATAGGGGTTGTGCTTATTTCTGAAACCGGGCATCACTACCATGTTATGGCTCAACTTTGTTTCTATTGTACCAACAACATGGCTGAGTACGAGGCATGCATTTTGGGTTTAAGGTTAGCTATAGACATGGGTGTCGAGGAAGTCTTGGGAGACTCTGACCTTCTGGTGTACCTGATTCAAGGAGAATAGGAAACACGAGATTTAAAGCTCAGACCATACCGACAATGTTTGCATGATCTTTGTCAAAGGTTTTGATTAGTAGAGTTTAGGCATATTCCAAGGATCCATAATGAGGTTGTCAATGATTTGGCTACCTCGGCGTCAATGTTTCACCATCCGAACAAAGCTTATGTCGACCCTCTGTATATTTAAGTCTGCGATCAGCATGCTTACTGTAACATGTTGGAAGAAGAACTTGATGGTGAGCCGTGGTTCTATGACATCAAGGAGTACATCAGAATGGGGTATATCCAGTGCAAGCTACAGGGGATCAAAAAAGAACAATTCGACAGTTGGCAAGTGGATGTTTCTTTAGTGGAGGGGTTTTGTACAAAATAACTCTAGATCTTGGATTGTTAACATGCATAGATGCCAGACATTGCCACGACTATTATGACCTAAGTACATTCCGGAGTCTACAGACCGTATATGAGTGGGTATGTTCAAGCGAAGAAAATTCTCTGAGCAGGTTATTATTGGCTCACCATGGAGCGAGATTGTATCAACTTTGTGCGCAAGTGTCATCAATGCCAAGTACATGGAGATTTGATTCATTCTCCGCCGTCCAAATTGCACACAATGTCAGCATCATGGCCCTTCGTTGCTTGGGGCATGGATGCCATTGGATCAATTCAGCCAGCAACATCTAATGGGCACAGGTTCATTCTGGTGGCCATTGATTATTTCACCAATTAGGTTGAAGCTAAAACTTTCAAGTCCGTGACCAAGAAAGCAGTTGTCAATTTTGTTCACTCAAATATCATTTGTCAGTTTGGGATCCCAAAGGTGATCATCACAGATAATGGTGCTAATCTCAACAATCATTTGATGAAAGAGGTATGTCAATAGTTTAAGATTACGCATCGCAATTCCATCCCATATTGCCCCAAGGTGAATGGAGCAGACGAGGCAGCCAACAAGAATATAAAGAAGATACTTCAAAAAATGGTAAAAGGTTCCAGGCAATGGCATGAAAGTTGCCCTTTGCATTGTTGGGTTATCGTACTATTGTCCGCACTTCAGTAGGTGCAACTCCTTATTTATTGGTATATGGCACTAAAGCAGTAATACTCGCGGAAGTTGAAATCCCATCCTTTAGATTGTTGTGAGGCCAAAATTGATCATGATGAGTGGGTCAAAACCTATTTGGAGCAGTTGAGTTTGATTGATGAGAAAGGATTGGCAGCAGTGTGTCATGGTCAGTTGTATCAAAAGAGAATGGTAAGAGCGTACAATAAGAAGGTGCGTCCCCGAAAATTTGAAGTGGGTCAGCAAGTATTGAAACGCATCCTTCCACACCAGGCCGAAGCAAAAGGCAAGTTCGCCCCAAATTGGCAGGGGCCGTTCATTATAACAAGAGTGTTGTCCAATGGTACTTTGTATTTAACAGATGTAGAAGGCAAATGTGTAGACTTTAATTCTGATGCAGTCAAGAGATATTATGTATGATTTCTTTGGTTTAAATTGTGTTTGTTTGTACTTGGCATGTTTTGAAGATTGGAATGACGAAAGCATTTTGATCTGCTATCTAAACACTTTATCCTTTGTTACCCCTTTGAGCCTTATTTATTTCCTTTCATACCCATATTTTGGAATCAGTAGCGAAATTCAGTAAAGAAGAAAAGAAGAAAAGAGAAGAGAAAAGAAAAAGGGAAGAATGGAAAAGAAAGAAAAAGAAGGGGAAAAAGAAGATGAGGAAAGACGGAAAAAGATTAAAAACAAAGGGATAGAAAAGAAAAAAGAGAAGTAACAACCACAAAGCAATTTCTATGTCATGAACTACGTTCGACCTGATTCCTTTTAAAGATACATAGGCAGCCTCACGGTTCGGTCCCATTAAAACAAAAATCCAAAAGTCCCCAAGCAAAGAAACTGGGCAGAAAGTTGTGGTTGTTGCAAGAAATCTGATTCCAAAAGTTGTAATTTTGAACCCATTTGAGTTGTTTTGAGCCTTTTGATATCCTTTCTTTCTAACCTTATCCAAAAGCCCACATTACGGTCCAAAGAAAGACCCTCCGATCAGTCTTCGAGAGATGCCAAGTCAAGCGAGTAGAGGTGATTCATATCCGGGGCAACACTTCGGTTTAAGAAGAAAAAATAAAAAAAATGATAGAGTCTTATTGGTGAAAAGCCTCACGGGCACCGTAAGGTGCGAAAAGCTGAGAGAAATGAAAAATGAGAGAGTCTTATTAGTGAAAACCCTCACGGACACCCTAAGGCGACAGTGAGTTGAGAGATGAACAAATGAAAGGGGTTTGTTGGTAAAAACCCTTTAGGGCATCGCAAGCCAAACGAGGTCAGTGATTTGACGAAGAAATTGGGTCATGGAGAGCTCGAGGCATAAAGTATGGCAACTGAAAGGTGATTGGTGGAATAGGCTAGGCTGATTAATCCGAAATAAATGTCATGACCATTGGTATCAGCTGCTCCACTCAGATAAGTCTCTTCTCTTTTCCCTCAAACAGTCATCTAGTTTTGGATTTTGTTCTTTATTCCAAGCTCTCAAAGTCATTTTTTGGGGGGGTTTATTTCTCTAAGGCTTGTCCGATGTCAGCCTTGTCTAAGCAAGTAAGAAGGAATTTCAAAGCTTACTACCAACTTCCAAATTGCACAAAGCAAAATACGGCTAGAACATGCCAGAGATAGTATGATGTAAAGTGGGACATAAAGTATCAGTGAAAGTTCAATCGGTGAAATTGTTTAGTAATTTTGTGGGAGATGCAGAGGTTCAGATAGAAAGGTTAGAAATGTAAAACAACGATTTGGGTATAGATACTCAGGTCATCCAGGGTCCTGTTGTCGAGGATCAGTCAGAAAGTCAAATAATTTTTGGCCAGTTCAAGGTAGCCAGTCAAAGCAAAGCACGGCAAGGGAAGAGCCACCTTCAGCAAGAATGCCACAAACTAACCACCACATTTTTAAACTGACAAGATTTTTCTTTGATTTGAAACAGGGGAAGAAAATTTCGTTTGTCTTGGAGAAACCCTCCGTAAGGAAAAAGCAAGTACCAGACAGGTTTGACCGTAAATTCTCAGGACCCTCCTGGATAATGGGACTTAGTTAAAATTCAAGACATTCATGAGTAATAATATCTAGCATAAGTTTTACCTTGAGGAAATATAAGTCAGTTTTGAAGTTTTTTCTTACGATATGATTTAATTTAAAAATTTTAAGACCTTCATGAATAATGGAACTTAGGTTTAAGACCTCCATTAGATAACATGATTTAGTGTAAGTTCTGTCATAGGGAAATATAATTTAGTCTTAAAGATTATCACTCTTAAGATGATATTTGATTTTAATTTTTAGGACCCTCCTGAATAATGAAATTTAGTTTTAAGACCTTCATAGATAATGAGATTTAGCGGAAGTCATACCTTTAGGAAATATAATTTAGCTTTAAAATCTTCATTTAACTAGGAGTTTTCAGGACCCCCTGGATAATGGGATTCAACTTTCAAATTCTTTGAGATTTTCTGGTAACATGGTTCAATTAGCACTCACAGATGTGCCCAGCTACCAAACTGGGGCAGAAAAATTTTGTTTATTTTGTCTGTTTTGTTGTAATCAGGCATCTACCTGGAAAGAAAGGGAGAACAACACGAGTTTCAAGGATAGAAAGCAGTTCAGGTTCGAGCAATCATGCACCCACTTGGGGAAACAAGGAAATATAGCTCAAAGGAAAAGCAGTCGCAAAAGACTAGTTCATGTTCAGCAATCAGGAGCTCACCTAAAGAATAAAGGGAGAAACGGCTCAAGTGTAAGAAATCAGGAGCCTGCCTGGAGAACAAAGGGAGAACAATTCAAACATTGGTAATCAGGAGCCCACCTGGAGAACAAAGGGAGAGCAATTCAAGTGTTGGTAATCATGAGCCCACCTAAAGAACAAAGGGAAGCAGCAAGGGTCAAAAGAGTTCAGCAATCAGGAGCCCACCTGAAGAACAAAGGGAAAACAGCAAGGTTCAAAGGAGTTCAGCAATCAGGAGCCCACTTGAAGAACAAAGGGAAGCAGTTCAAGTTTCGAGGAAAAACAGCGCAAGTGTTGGCAATCAGGGGCCCACCTGAAGAACAAAGGGAAGCAGCAAGGTTCAAAGGAGTTCAGCAATCAGGAGCCCACCTGAAGAACAAAGGGTAAGCGGCAAGGTTCAAAGGAGTTCAGCAATCAAGAGCCTACCTGAAGAACAAAGGGAAATTGTTCAAGTCTTAAGGAAAAGCAGTGCAAGTGTCGGAAATCAGGCGCCCACCTGAAGAACAAAAGAAAGCAGCAATATTCAAAGGAAGTTTGGCAATCAGGAGCCCACCTGGAGAACAAAGGGAGGACAGGGCAAGTTTTAGAGGAAAGGAAGATAATTCAAGTGTTGGAAATCAATAGCCCACCTGGAGAACAAAGGGAAGGCAACCGTGGTTAAAAGAAGACGGTTCAAGTTCAGCAATTAGGCGCCCACCTGGAGAAAAGGAAAAGCATCTCAGATTACAATTCAAGTTAGCAATAAATGAATTTCACCTGGAGAGTACGAGTCAACATAGCAACAGAAACTGCAAGATCAAGTTTGAAGATACAGATATGATTCCTGTAATGCATAGATAATAGTTTAGTCTAGCTTCTTTTATTTTGTATTGGTGTAATAAGGAGTTCAGTAAGCAGTAGCAGTAGCAACAACAACGAAATCATAGCTTTCTGCTAGTCCCAGCTACCGAAACTTCCCGAACTACATTGACCTGATTTCTTTATATCCAAGGATATGAAGGCAACCTCAAAAGCGGGGTGTGGTCAAATATTTCAAAAATGCTTCCCGCGAAGTATTCAAACGGGCAAAAATCGCTCGTATCCGCTCACTTTATCTTTGCACGAAAACTCTTCGTGTTTCCGAGCAAAGATGGGCAGTTCTAAACACGTGATTTTTGCCTTATGTGAATTACTCCCATAAACTCAAGAAATAAAATTTTCCATTATTTGTAATTTTGTAGAATTTTCGTAGGATTTTTGTTAATTGTTTGCATTTGTCCATACATGTTTATTTTATTTAAATCATGAAAAAACACAAAAAAAATATCATGCATTTTCATTTAGGATTTATTTTCATATTTTAAGGTTAATTAATAAATTAGGTGCTTTATTGGAAAATAAAAATCACAAAATTTGCTTACTTTTGTATTTTTAGCCTTTTAATTCTAAATCAATAATTTACCCTTTTAATTTAGAAGTAATTAATTCTTGTAAATATTATATCAGGTATTTAGATTAAATTTAGTAAATTATTTTATTTTTAGGAGTTTTATTTTATTTTAATTAATTCAAAAGGGAAAAGGAAAAACAAAAAAATGAAGCAAAAGAGAAAAAGGGGATTAGGCTTTAAAACCAAATATAAGCAAAACCCCAAACCATTTCAGCACAAAATCACCTGCCCAGCCCAATTGAGTCTCAAAAGCCGGTAACCTGCCCCACAACCCAATCCAGACCAGCCCCACCCCAGACCAAACGACCCCGTTTTAGCCGTATCCCCTCTCAACCGTTGGATCACATTGATCCAACGGACCGGAACTCGACCCCTCTCACGTATAAAACTATCCTAAGACAGCCCCACTCCCTCAGAACCCGCTCTCAACCCTATCATCGTCTCTAACCTCAGGAACCCTAGAGACGTCGCCTTAAGACCCTCCGATGGCGACGACACCTTACACCACTCCAATCACCCCCATCTTCACACCACATCATCCTTATGGCCTACCCTTAACCAATCTCCGACTAGCCAGCCTCGAATCCCTTTAGATCGACTCGAATTGTAGATCGAAAACCCGATCAAAACACTAACGTCCCTAAATTACTCAAAAATCAAATCCCGTCATCCTTGACCTTCCTTCATCATGATATCATCATCGATTTCCCAAATACCCCTGCCAAAACCCCCAAATCCTAAATCTACAATAAGTTAGAAATCCTCGGTTTGTTTGGATTCAAGCTTCGAAATAGCCGAAAATACAGGTTGATAAGAACAACTAATTAGCCTCAATTTCGGGTCATTTCGAGATAGTTCCGGCCCTTTGTATCAATCCAATGGGATTTGAACCCCTTGATTTTTTTTTCTCAGGTAAATCTTTGCTCTCTTACTGTTTTGAGAATTTTATTCCTCTCCCTTTTCTTTAGGTTTTTCCCACATGTGTAGGGTTACTTTTACTTTTCAAAATCATGCCTTGTATAGCTCTAGGTCATTTATGTTCTTCTCTTTTTTACCTTAGTTAAGTCTTTAAGTTTCAATTTTTGTTAGTGTTAATTACTAGTTTGTTGAGATTTCAGTCAGTCGTCTTAATTAAATTAATCCAAGGCGTACAAGTAAATCATGTTAGTTTAAATTGAAATTGTTTTTTCAATTGACTCTAGAGTTAATTTGCTTAGGCATAGGTTTAATAAATTGCATTTTGGATTTCAGGCTAAAATTCTGTTCATGTGAATTAAGTTCACTTCTTGTTTAAAGTTTATTTGCTCATTGGCATCTTCTTTGATCTTTCTGTGTATAGTGGTTTTTGCCTTAGGATGTTAGTCTTGATTTGACTATAATTAGGAACCTTGGGGACCTAAATACACAAGGAAAGTTTGGTCAGGGGCTTGGAAGGGTAATTTAGGGTTTGTCTACTTGGGGAAATATCAAATTATTCTAGAATAAGGGGCAGCTGGCCTCATTTGGTTAGCTGAGATGCTGAAGCCAATAAGAAAAGGACAGCTGGCTATTTTCTGTTAAGAAAAGATACCCTGTGAAGGATATTTTGGGGAAAATCCCATTGCCTTGCCTTGGAAGGCACATAACAGACTTCTGCCTTATAAATAAGGCATTTCCCTCATTCAGCACAGACATGCTCACACCCTAAAACGACTGAAAAATTCTTTGCATTAGTTTGGATAAAAATTGCTTGGAATTACACTCTAGGAGTACACTATCGGAGCCATTTTCACACCTCAAAAACCTCTTGTTTTGATCTAGGTTCAAAAAAATGGTTTAAGGAAGTCGAATTGTTGTGTTGATCTGCTGAACTGCATCTTCTTCTGCTGCTGATTCTCTCACTTCTCTTTTGCTCTGATTTTCCCATGTATTTCTTGGATCTCCTTAGCATATGAAGTGCAAAATTTGAAGCCATGTAACTGAGATGGAATTCAAGACCTATGATGTTTATTGAACGAAATTCCATGTTCTAATATCATGCAATTCTGTGTTATTTTAGTCTCTTTGGATATGTTTATTTGTTTAGTCACGATTTGGTCTGAATCTTATTTGTAAATCTGGACAGACACTCTAATTTAGACTATTGGTGTTTTAGATTATTCGAAATCCTACGTATGTATGTGGACTGATTGGGTTTACTGCAGCAGGGACTGATTTAGATAAGAAGCATGTCCTTTGGGAGGTTTTGATTGAGTTGTTTTGAGCTAGTAATGCTCAGGCCAATGAGTCCTTATCATGGTATTGTTGATAAATGTTGGTTTTAACATCTAGACAAGTATATGAGCTACTGTTGCACTATGAAATTTAGTTCAAATGATTAAAGTACTCTACTGTTAAGGGCCTTAAGTATATAAGTTCAGCTTGAATGAATAGTAGTTCTGATTTTCAAATGCATATGACTTGTGTGTTCTTTGAGCATGTAGGGTTCTATTATGCAGTTTAGGTTTAAATTACTTGGTAAATTTTTATTTGGTTTTGGTGAAATCAATCGGCTTACTGTATTCATGTGGTGTTTTGTCAGTAAGAGGTCAGTACATTTAATAAAGAAGTTCAAATTCAGCTTCATGTCTTGTTTAACTGCAGCAAGTTATTAAAATCATGTTAGCCATGGATGTTTATGGTTGAATCCATCCATTTCATGTTGTCACAATTTTGGGGTTTAACATGGTCATACAACAAGCAGTCTGTTAAAATGGGCCTTTTGGGTCTGTTTTGTTCTCGTTGCCCTTGGCCCACTCCTGAGCCCCATCTCATGTGTTTTTATATTCAAAGGTACCGATTGGGCCTTGCATGCTGATCACGCTCAACTGTGTCTATTAAAAGACTAAGCAGGCATTACAAATGTAATCCGGGGTATTATGCCCAGAGTCGAATCACATAGGAAATTCACGTATCAATTGTTGTTGTTAGATCACTAAATTCTCAATAATCAACTTTCTCAAAATTTATGAATAATAGTTGGCAGTGTTTTTATACTGTTATAGCTAAACAAGAATAATAAACTAAGAATTAACTAACAAACAGTTGTAAACAATTGAAGTAAAGATCTAAGGTTATGGTTTTTCCGTTGTTGATTTCCTTAGTTGTATGTTTCTTATAACTTTGCCTGCCTCTATCAATCATGAACTCTCTAGCTATCATAACTCTCTCTCAAGTAATTATGATAATTTACTAGACGCACTCTCTCAAGCTACGCTAGCTAGATTCGCATTACAATTCACTTAGATCTCACCTGAGGTATCGTTATCTCTCCTCCAACCTCTAAACCCTCAGTTATGACTCTCGCCTATACTCCGGAAGTGGTGTTGTTCAAACAATTACCTAAATATGCACTCTCTCTCAAGCAGATACTTAATAAATAGGAACGGCTAATTGAGGATCCTTCCAATTAACCACTATCAAAACGTAGTTGAACAAATAGATATTAACAACCAACTCAAAACTATATTAATATAACAACAAGTTCATCCCCAACGGGTTTCACCCAAAACCTTAGATTAAAAGAGTTAGCTACTCATAACAATGATAAAAACTACAAAAGAATTCATGAACAATGATAAAAAATCACCATAGAAGGAGACATGGATTGATTCCCAATTGCTTCCTATCCTTGTGCTCCAAAGTTGCACCCCTTTGTTGTGGGCGAGTGATGTTTAGCTTAAAACATATATATTACTATGTATATCGCTTCATATTTTATATTTGTTTCATGAATTTTGGATGTTAAATGCTATGATTTATATTAATTTGAGGTGTTTTTATGTGTAGGAATAATTCGGGAGCAATTGGGGGGCGAAACGCGCGAGATTTGAGCCAAAACGAACGAAACCGGGCAATGTGCGAATTTGGGCGCCACAGGTGACGCCCGGCCCTACCTGTGGTGCCAAAAACAGTAGCTAAAAATATAGGGGTGCTGTGGAGGGATTCGGGCACCGGGCTGGGCGCCGGAGACGCGGATTTTGTCCTATTGCCCGGGACACAGTTATTTCGGCCCTAGACCTACCCAACTCGTATAAAAACAAGACTAGACATATTTTTTTAGAGGAGGACGCCACTTTAGAGATATCTAACATACTTTGAAGGGAGTTTCACATGGAGTAACACACACCACACTTGGTGGAGGCTTCTAACTAGTTTTTCTTCTCTTCTCTTCCTTTAATTTCATAGTTTATTAGTTTTAGAGTTTTGGGTGCTACATGAACGTTGTGGTTTGAAGTTTGAATTGTTCTTATTATTATATCATATTGGTTTATTTATTTATTTAATCTTGTGCTTAGTTATTTAATTGTTTGATCACCAATTAAATACTATCTACGAATCTAGGATTGAACTTGGGAGAGGGAATTCTAGATTGCATATAAGATTGAGTAGAGCAAGATCTTAACTCTTAGGGGGAGCGGATTTGCGGTTAGGATAGGAATATACGCCTTGCTTGGTTATTATACGGAAATTATAAATGCGTTCTTGTTAATCCTAATTTCATAGGAAAATAGGCGTTAGGTTAGCTTGAATAGGCGAGTTGTACTTCGGGAGAGGGCTACGAGCAATATTAACCCTATCAATCAATAAACTAGATAAATTAATTAGACGATTTATGTGGAAATCTCAACTGGATTGTTAGCTAACTCATAGCTCTAGAATATTCACTCACATTGAATTCGGCTTTAAGTTTGTCGTTGTTTTCTTTAATCTCTTAATTTGTTATTTTAGATTAATTTTAGTTAAATATTAATACATTAGGATTCGCTTGAATAGATTAATTGTTTGGTTTAATTTAGTTGATAGTTAATCACAAGTCCCTGTAGGTACGATATATGGACTTACAATCCTATATTACTTGTCGACCACGTATACTTGCGTGTGCGTTTGGGAGCAACAGCGAGCTAGATTCTTTTTAGGTTGAGGGGATTGGTCTTGAACTTCCAAAACGTACCCTTCAGATCTGTTTTACCGTCAAGACTAGCACAGTCGCGCTAGTGGACGCGCTAGTGACCTAACATCCTGCCTGACGAGCGCGGCCAATAGCACGACCGCGCTATTAATGCGCACTTTCCACCATGTTTCGTTTGGAATGTGGCAAAACGTAAAACATGAAAGTTGTATCCCTTTGAGTTATATTTCCAACCATATATTGTGGAGACCAAATGGAATTCTGAGCAAAACGTTATGTCTATTTTACTAGACAGTGCACAATATACCTTCTCGAGTGTTCGTTCGTTCTTAATTATCAAATTTGACCCCCGAACCTGATCCGACTTAATTTCTTGAGCTTTTACTCAAACTTCAAAGCTCAAAATCACTTAATTTCATTTTATAACATCTATATCGCTTGAAATTACTCCTACAAGACATAAAGCACAAAATTAGTGCAAAATACTAGCGATTAAAGCTAAAACTCAATTAAAGTGCAGTAAACTCGAGTGTAATAGGCGACTAAAATACGTGATTATAGCCTATTATCAACACCCCACACTTAAACCATTGCTGGTACTCGAGCAATCAAACTACACTTTACATAGACGCTGCCTTTTTAAACAATTCTCCTGACTCATCACACCAAGAGTATTTAAAATAGACTAGCACAAAAGCGTAACATCTTCACCTCAAGATTTAACTCACAAGTACCATGCATTATTCACAACTCACCCACTTAATCTAACATAGAGGTCACTGACATTACCTTTCCTTCATGAATCAAGTGCTCTCACACAACAAAAGAGAGTAATTCCACACAATAAAATTTAAGAACACTTAGGAACTCAAGATAGAAAGAATTCACTCACTCTCAGAAATAACATTCATATGCCACAAAATATGCTCCATAATCTTGCCTGTAGTATACTACTCTACTAATCGAGCTCATTCAGTCTAGGATCAAGTAGGACTTTATTTGGTTGTAATGTAGGCTACGGGATGGGTATGATATATTTAGATATAAGAGTGACTACACCTCCCTAAGCACTTTAATACATATACTTTAACATTCAAACCTCATACTTATGTCAAACCAAACTCCACATTCATATCAATGCATATTACCCCATACTACTTTAAGCACAATTACAGCAAGAGTCACCACTTATTAAAGAAATACTTTTTTTTACAGCAATACAACTATAGTTTTTTTTTCCCAATTCAAGTGGCCTTACTTGTTCAAAATAGACCTTTCTCCCGATTTCATTAGTTCCACTCAAAAGCCAAATCAACCACCCCATACTTTAACTTTTACATAGTGTATAACAATTCAAGTGCTTTTGAGAGGTTAAAAGGTTCAAATAGATAGTCCATTCAAACAATTGGGTAAGACTTGTAATGTGGTTGCCAAAGAAATAGGATTAGAGGCTCAAATGGGTTAACTATGATACATAATAATTAGGCGGGTAAAATATACATATTTGGCTCAACAAAGAAATGCCTATATCACTTCCAAGATTGAACAACACTAATATTTCGCTTTGCAAACACACATGGCACGTTCTAGGCATCAAATGCAATGCACTGAATAACGCAAAACCTTACACACACATGGCACATAACTCACTCAGGATTGGATTCATCAAGACACTCTAGTCAAAGCAGTTAAGCAAATTTAAAATCATACAATTTAAGGTACTTATACAAGAGTCAAAAACTGAGCCTCAGCGTCACAACCAAAGTACTCACTATTCTCAAGGCGTAACAAAGTCAAGAGATATTACTTCAATTCAAAACACAACACAATATCTCCATTCCTAACCCAAAAAAAAACTAACTACACCCGGTTCAAACAAAACTCTTGGAAAAGAACCACGACACAAAAAAAACCAAGGGAGAATTGCTACACCACCTAACAAAAGAAACTAATACAACTAAAATAGCATGGAAAGTCACCCAGACGATCTCCTCACCCCACACTTAAAATTGTGCATTGTCCCCAATGCACATCATAACTATAAGAGGGTAAGAGAAACTCCCTGGTAGGCCAAAGGCTGAAACACTAGCATCTCATGGGGTACTCAGACTTCTCCCAGACCTGGTCCTTTGTGCGGGTACCCCACACTTAGTTCCAACCCATGGTTTGTTGTTGCATCCTTCCAATGGCTTTGCGTTCCATGTTCCTAAAAATAAAAAATTGACACTACAAGAATAATACAATAATAAAAAATAAACTAAATTAAAATAAAATAAAATAGGGTTGCCTCCCGACAAGCGCTTGATTTAAAGTCGCGGCACGACGTGAATCACTTTTTGCCTCCACCTCGAATTTATGAATTGAACCCCGAGTTTTGATTCAAGCTTATGATTATGGTCATGGGGCGGTGGAACGAATCTAATTGGACCAAGCAACCATTGCATTATTTTACAATTCTTGGCTTTTATGTGAGGAATGTCATTTTGCTTTCTTGCTTCCTCAAACTGTAAAATGTATGATTGTTGCCTTTCCTCCTCACAATCTCTTATTGACTCGTGTAGTTCAATTCCCATATACCCACACAATTCCAACGTTGAAAAATGCTTGGAATGTGACTTCAAACCTTTACTTTGCAATTTTTCTCGGGCTTTGACATCCTCTTTTTCCCCCGGGCTAGAGTCAATCTCAACCAAATTTTCATTTACTCCGGTTGACTCAAATCCCATTTTTTCTTGGTATCATTAACACTCACAGAGTCGGTTGGCGGATGTTCAATTCATGAATCCTCAAAGTAAAGCTCACTTTCTTCCTCGGAATTGGACTCTTCTTGGCTTTGATCAAGTGCTAAGGAAGGATTTTCAGCTTCCACATCTAAGGAAAGTTCTTGGCTCTCATTAACTTCCAAGGCTTTTTGGACCTCTAAAGCTTCAAGCATTTCTCCCATTTGTGAGTCAAACCTTTCAAGTGCCAAGTCATTTTGGAGACTATTTTCCAAAAGCTCCTCCAAGGCACTTTGTTCTTTATTTCCTCCTTCAAGTAAGCACTCCAACATGAGCTTGAACTCTCCATTTCGGCCATACTCAACTTCTTCCATTTCCATAGCCCTATCATTTTCATAAAAAACAATAGAATCATCATAGTGGGGGCTTGGGGAAGGGAAGAACCAATCAACACAATCATCCCAATTACCATTTTGAAAACCACACTTATCACTAATACTCCACTCATGGGTTTGAAATTGTGCGTACAATCTAACCCCGAGAGAATTTAAACAATTTTGCCACAAGTGTGGTCCTCCACAATAGGGACAAGGGTCATCAAAGTATGAACAACTACCATCCGACAAATTTTTATTATATGATGCCATTTTTCAAAACTAAGAAAATAAACAAGAAACAAACAATAAAAATAGACTAAGGTAAGAAAAATTAATTACACAAATATTCACAAGTTGGGTATAGAGAAAACTGACTACAATTAAGAATTTTTATTTTCCTCCAACTACAATTGATAATACCGCTAATTCCCCGGACGCCAAAATTTGGTCACGCTCAACTGTGTCTATTAAAAGACTAAGCAGGCGTTGCAAATATAATCTGGGGTATTATGCCCAGAGTCGAATGCCACAGGGAATTAACGTATCAACAATTGTTGTTAGATCACTAAATTATCAATAATCAACTTTCTCAAAATTTATGAATAATAGCTGGCGGTGTTTTTATACTGCTATAGCTAAACAAGAATAATAAACTAAGAATTAACTAACAAACAGGTGTAAACAATTGAAGTAAAGATCTAAGGTTATGGTTTTCCCGGTTGTTGATTTCCTTAGTTGTATGTTTCTTATAGCTTTGCCTTAGTTGCCTCTATCAATCACGAACTCTCCAACTATCATAACTCTCTCTCAAGTAATTATGATAATTTACTAGACGCACTCTCTCAAGCTACGCTAGCTAGATTCGCATTACAATTCACTTAGATCTCACCCGAGGTATCGTTATCTCTACTCCAACCTCTAAACCCACGGTTATGACTCTCGCCTATACTCCGGGAGTGATGTTGTTCAAACAATTACCTAAATATGCACTCTCTCTCAAGCAGATACATAATAAATAGGAACAACTAATTGAGGATCCTTCCAATTAACCACAATCAAAATGTAGTTGAACAAATAGAGATTAACAACCAACTCAAAACTATATTAATATAACAACAAGTTCATCCCCAAGGGTTTCACCCAAAACCTTAGATTAAAAGAGTTAGATACTCATAACAATGATAAAAACTACAAAAGAATTCATGAACAATGGTAAAAAAATTACCATAGAAGGAGATATGGATTGATGCCCAATTGCTTCCTCTCATTGTGCTCCTCTCCAGCTCTCCAACGTTGCACCCCTTTGTTGTGGGCGAGCTAGACTCTTTTTAGGTTGAGGGGATTGGTCTTGAACTTTTAAAAGTACCCTAAATATCTGTTTTTCTGACTGGACAAGCGCGGTCGTGCTAGTGGATGCGCTAGTGCCCTTATATTTTGCCTGACGAGCGCAATGCGCTATTGACGCGCACTTTCCACCATGTTTCGTTTGGAATTTGGAAAACCATAAAACATAAAAGTTGTATCTCTTTGAGTTATATTTCCAACCATATATTGTGGAGCCCAAATGCAGTTCTGAGAAAAACGTTATGTCTATTTTACTAGACAGTGCGCAATATGCCTCCTCGAGTCTTCGTTCGTTCTTAATTATCAAATTTGACCCCCCGAACCCGATACGGCTTAATTCCTTGAGCTTTTACTCAGACTTCAAAGCTCAAAATCACTTAATTTCATTCTATAACATCTATATAGCTCGGAATCGCTCCTACAAGACATAAAATACACAATTAGTGTAAAACACTAGCGATTAAAGCTCAAACTCAATTAAAGTGCAGTAAACTCGAGTGTAATAGACGACTAAAATACGTGATTATAGCATATTATCACCTGCTTGAGATTATAAGGCATGTTACTGGCCTTAGCTTTCTCCAAATAACCAAACGATCAGTTTTCAATTTAATGCCAGCCCATTAAAGTATTAAGTTTAATTGAATATTAGCCTTGAAATAAAAAATGCAAATTCCCTTAGTCTTCTAGTCAATTAATCAGCCCTTTTTGAATTCTTCTAGTCAATTAATCAGCCCTTTTTGAATTTAGGCTCGAGGTGTGCCATAAACATAATTAGATAACCCATGGCCCTCGGATAATTAATTTTAACTCTTTAAAAATCGATGTGTACCATTAGTTAAATTTTTCATGGCCCTCACAAATCTTGTTATTAACTTGAAAGCGCGTAGTTGCTTTGGGCGCATTATTTTAAAATTAATTTCCTAAACTCGGGTGTACATTTCATGTGACCCAACTCCAATTCTCAACAACGTTAAATAAAATGTGTCGTGGACCGCAGGTACATTTCATGTAGTGTGGTTCAAGATGTATTTTAGATAACGTTGAAACTTCCTAAAATTAAATAAAAGCGGTTTAAAGTTAAAATGCATATAGGTTTCAAAGATGTTTTAAAATCAAATAAATAGGCCAATAATAACAGTTGAGCGACCGTGCTAAAACCACGGAACACAGAAATGCCTAATACCTTCTCCCGGATTAACAGAATTCCTTACCTGGATTTTTATTTTCGCGGACTGTAAAATAGAGTCAATCTTTCATCGATTCTGGATTTGAAACCGGTGACTTGGGATACCATAAATTATCCCAAGTGACGACTCTTAATAATATAAAAATAATTCTGTTTCGATTGTCATTTAAATTGGAATAAAATCTCTTATACGCCTGCGGGTGTAAGAAAAAGGAGGTGTGAATATGTAAAATATTAAGATTCAACTTTAAGTTTAAAAGTTTGGAAGATTGAGACTTGACTCCTGCTAGCATAATTGATATTGTTAATTAATATGTTGGGTAGAGTGAGGCCATTGGAGGCTATTTGGGTGGTGTTCTAGACGTCGCAAGGTTGGGAAACTTCGTGTTAACGAGGTAAAGAAACTTTAGGCTTTGGTGCTTTCTTTTCAAAATCCGTTTTAAGAATAATTTTATCTACCTGATCCGTATGTTGGAACGAACGTGCGCTTGGCAGAAACGGTGGTCTTGACCAGCCTCACATATATTATTTTGTTAATTATATGAAAAATTATTTAATATGTAATATGTGATGTGGCATGGCTTCGTGTCATGGCATTGGGGAGTTAGAAATTATTTTCCTGTTGCCGTAAAATATTTTTGGGGTATTATGTATGCCGTTGTGCTAGATTTGGGCATTATGCATGTTGTCGGACTCGATGGGGGTGTCTGTTTAATATCCTTCACTGCCATTTATGACAAGTCCTTAATATAGATTGTGCTAAGATATAAAATATTATAATTAAATATTTATTTAGACCTTATGGGTAATTATATGGTGAAATAATTTATGTGCATATTATTTTTGTGTTCGTTGTGTGCTTGTATTTTTTATCACTAGTTCCAGGAGTATTTAAAGCGGCGGGTCGAGGATATTATTGGGTTATATTTATGTATAATTCACTCCTTACCTGCATGTCCATGCAGATTTTGTTTTTGATGATATAGCTAGTAGTTGACGAGTTTGTTCACGCTGATTCTATAGTTGAGGTGAGCCAACGTGTTGTTTGTGGAGGCCGTCCTTTCAGCTTTATCTAAGTTTTTGCTAGTGATTTCTTTTATTTTGGGGTTTGCATGCCTATCAGTTAAACTTTTGTTACTCTATTAGATGCTCCATGATCTTAGTGTAGTTTTGGGATAGAGATTTAGTATTCAAGTGAATATAAGATTTTATAAATTAATTATGAATTTGGTTGAATTATTATTAATAATGTATTTGGAGTTGTACTTAGTATCTCTTAGTTCCTGAATAATTGGTTAAGTGGATGAAATGTGGTTCGCCTAGCCGGTGGTATAAGCTCAGTAACAATCATTAGTATCTCTTAGTTCCTGAATAATTGGTTAAGTGGATGAAATGTGGTTCGCCTAGCCGGTGGTATAAGCTGAGTAACAATCATTTGTAGGGATAGTTTAGGACGTGACAGTAATTATCTTTTCATTTTCCGCGAAATATAATTGGAGTGGTAGCATCTATCCAATCCATTCCAAACACCATATCACATCCTTCCGCCTTCAATACCATTATGTTAAACATGCATTCTTCATCCTGCTTTTGCCATTTAAAGTGAGGACATATTTGCTCCCACATCATAATCTAACCGTTCATTTATCAAAACTTTCATAGGCTTATATTTACATACAACATGCAACCTCAAAGCTTTGACAACATTAGGATCGATGAAATGTGGGTGGACCAGTGTCCACCAAAATCTTAAGGGTAACTTCTTCCTATAATCAAGTATCTTTATAGTGAAAGGGAAATTTTTGGAACCCAGAATACCCATAGATATTTCTAACGAAATATCAGCATGTTCCTCCATATTATTATTCTCTTGTTCCACCAAACCTTCTGCAAAATCAAGAAATTACTCTTTTTACTCCTCCTGCCCTTCTATAACATTTACTGTTTTTGTTTGCATTGGTGTCCAGGGTGATACTTCTCCTGATAATTATAGCACAAACATTGATCTCCTAGTGCATCCATGTTATTTGGTTCGCGGGAAGCTTGAATCCTCTGATTTGGATAGATCGACTATATAGTCTTGTTTGGGAAGAGGAAGTCCTATGGCTATTGAGCTTGGCTAAAGCTTGAAGGGACTCCATATACATTCTGGTTGCTTCATATACATCCATGAGGCTAGTAGGGTTAGCAAGCCCAACCAAAGGCTTCAACTCAGGTTTTAGTCCACTCACAAAACTAGCAATAACATGTGATTCATTTAATAGAGGGTTAAGAATAACCATATAACTAATGAGCTCAAATTTTTCATGATTTAGAGTTGCCTAATATTCCCAAATCTCCTTCACAACTCAAAACAAAATATAGGCAAAGTGATATTACCTCGGTTGTGAGCCAAGTAGCTGTCAAACCAAATATCCACCCGGTCTTTTAAATATATTGAAAAATACCCTAATTTACTCGACTCTAGATATTATATATTTAATTTAATTTTTTCGTATTTTCTTAGCCAACCATGAGGGTTTGTTCCTCCAAATTCAGGAAAGATGATTTTAGCTTTAGGAAATTTAGGAAGCTGAAAACTGGGATCATCAGTATTTTCTATCTGATTCATAAGCTGTGTTGGTGAAGAAATAAGTGGAAGATCCCAAGAAGTAGATGCTTGAAGGGTTAAAAGAGGGGATTGTTGAGAGACAGAGGCAGGAACTTGAAAGAGGGGGGAGCCTTGAGAAACAAAAGCGGGGAAAAGTAAAGTTTTGACCAACCAAAAAAGTGAAAGAAGAAGCATATTGGGGTACCGACGGAACTGACCCAGCCTTAGAACCTGCAGACTGCCCAAATCTAACTTGTTTGGGGGAACCCTGAGCTGCACACACCAAGAATTTGGCCGGAGGAGGAGCTTATTGCTTCTTTGTTACGTCCAACTGAGTAATAATAAGTTGAAGCTTCCAATTGGTATCTTGGGTTTCTTTGAGTTGCGTATCAAAACTGTTTTGAGTTTTATCCACCTTATACGAAGATGTTGGAATAGTGTTAAAGTCAGTAGTATCCTTTTCTTATATGGTAGAATGGATCATAAGTGGCATGAACGAGTTTTCGAGTGATTTTCATATCTATTGTGTAAACTTAGGTGATTTTATAATGGTCTTTAATAATGAAAATATAGGATTGACATTGTTATGGAAAAGTCCTTTATGGAGAAGAAGAGCATTTATAATATGAGAAGTGTACAATAACCTTTAATTTTAAATTCCAACGATGACGATACATCCCCAACATAAGAAAAAGGATCCACTATAAAAACAAGAACAAAATGAAAAAAAAAAAGAGAAAAAGAAGAAGGAAAGAATGTGAAAAGTAAAATATTAAATGGTTAAAAGCACTTAGCAAGTGCGTGCTAATATGTCACATGATAGTAATATGATTCCACTTCGGAAGAGCTTAGGAAGTAATATGCTCCCCCAAAGTACAAATATGTAACTGCAAATTTGAAAAATTCTACAAGGAGTCGTACCAATATTATACTCCCTCCGTTCACTTTTACTTGTCACGTTTCGCTTTTCGAGAGTCAATATTACTATTTTTTGAAGCTAAGTTACATTAGATTTTTTTAATATTTTAAAATAAAAAATTAGATATTCAGAAACTATACGAAAAGTACTATAATTAGTAATTTTTCTCATATTAATACGCTGAAAAAAATATATTACAAAATATTGGCCAAAATTTATGTAGTTTGACTCTCGAAAAGCAAAACTTGACAAGTAAGAGTAAATGGAGGGAGTATAATTTTAATATATATAAAAATACACAATAAATGTACTTATTAGTGAATTATCTAGTGGAATATTAAAGATGTACATAACATATTCAAATAGTACCCTAATCCCTGATTTTCTAACTATGTGTCATTAATCCTCGAGAATCATAGGTTATTAAAAAAAGAAAAGCGTAACTAACTACTGCTTACTATTATCTATATATATACTATATTAAAAGCACGAAGTCCCTTGGAGAAATGTTGTTTGCCTTTTCACTCTTTCAAAATAGATTTTATATTGGACAAAATAGTAATTCAATTATTTTCCTAATATTTAGAAATTTGAAATGTCACGACCCCAGTTCGCCCTCCGTGAACTGTCGTGATGGCACCTAGTCTCTACGACTAGGTAATCCTAAAAATGCGGAAAAATAAACAAAAATGGCGGAAGAAATAACTTTAAACCAAAATTTAACAAAATGGAAACGAAATGTAAAATGTCACTCGGAACATACAGCACAATATCACAAACTTCTACAATACTATCCCAAAACTCGAAAACTCACGAAAACACAAGCTGAGAGAAATATAGTAAAAATGCTCTAACTCCAGAATGTCTACATCAACGGTATGATAGAAGGGTTAATATTACAAGATAGAATAAAGATGGAGACTTTTCGGTCTGCGGACGCGGCAGATGTACCTCGAAGTCTCCAAAAGCTCTCCCTGCCTCAAGGATGGTAAGCCTGAGAAGAAGTACCTAGATATGCACATGAAAAATATGCACATGAAAAATATGCGCAGAAGGGACATGAGTACACCACAGCGGTACTCAGTAAGTGCCAAGCCTAACCTCGGTCGGGTAGTGACAAAGGAAGGTCAGGGCCAAACTGAGATCAAATAAGATATAAGGGTTAACAATATGAGTAAAACAGTATAAATAAGTGCAACAGTAAGAATTAACATAGCATTGAAAGAACATCAAAAACTAGGACACAGACAAACAAACAACGGAAAGAAACACAACTCAACACAGAGATAACAACAGGGCACCTCCCAGGATACCGTCCTGTGGTCCCAATCACAACTATCCAGTAGATCTCCCGGGATACCGTCCTGTAGTCCATTATATATATATATATCTGTCCGAAGGATCTCCTGGGATCTCATCCCGTAGTCCAACTATCAATACGTGAGGGATCTACCGGAAGTCTCGATCCGTAGTCGCCAAATATAAATATGCAGGGGGATCTATCGGAATCTAACCCGCAGTCCCAAAGTAAATGTGCAGGAGGGATCTATCGGGAATCTAACCCGTAGTCCCAAAGTAAACATACAAGGGGAGCTACCGGAATTCCACATTCGTAGTCCCAATGTAAATACACAGCAGCAGCAAGAAAATATTCAGAGAAGGGAAATTTCATATTAAGGCAACAAATAATTCTAGCCTAGCATGATGCACAGAGTCCAGGTAACGGATTGAACAATTAAGGCAATTAAATCACTTAGACATGCCTTCCTAAGCTAACGCAGGCTTATATAGAACAATAATAAAAGTAGGAAAAAGAAACACACTAATGAATACTTTAAGAAGACCAGATTTCCAATAATTTGCACAAGTGCACGCTCGTCACCTCACGCACAAGGCAATTCAATTACCAAATATACCAATCCTAAGGGGAAGGTCCCCCACACAAGGTTAGACAAGCCACTTACCTCGAACTGGCTCCAAAATCAACTAGAAACCATGCTTTCGCCACAAGTATCCGACTCCAAATGGCCCAAATCTATTCAATTCAATTACATATCGTAAATAACATCTCAAGCAACTGATTCTATGATTAATTCAAAACTAAGACATGAAGTTAGGTAAAATATTCAAAATGCCCCTTAGGCCAACAACTCGGAATCGGGTAAAATTAACATTTTTAGAACCCTCATACTCTCACGAATCTTACCATATAAAAATCTCCCAAATTGGATGTCAAAAACCCACTCAAAACTTAATAATTGGGTCTATGAAGTTTTATCAATTTTTCATTCAAAATCCAAAATTAAAGGAGGAATCCACGCTTAGATTAGTGGGTTACAAGCAAAAAGGAGTTTAGAATCGTTACCCAATCGATTTCCCTGAAAATCCCTCGAAATCTCGCTCAAATCCGAGCTCCCAAACTTGAGTTTTGGTAAAAATGACTAAACCCTCGGTTTTGAAATTTTTATAACTGCCCAGATATTTAATGCATCGTGAATGCGGAGGAAGTCTCGCGTTCGCGAAGAAGAAAAATGAAGAGCTGCTCAAATATGCTTCGTGAATGCGGAAGGAAACTCGCGAACGTGGAAGAGGAAAATATTGTGGCTTAGAAATTGCTCTTTACGAATGCGTGAACCAGTACGCGAACGCGAAGGGTGAACTTGCAAAGCTACGCGAACGCGTGTGAAGAAATGTGATCGCGATGAGGAAAAATAGACACAGTCCTCAGTGCCAAATAATACTACGCGACTGCGAGGGCTTGGATGCGAACGTGAAGAAAGAAAAAGGCAAAGCTTCGCGAACGCGGGGGCATTAAAGAGAACACGAAGGAGGATAGGTCTGCAATAGAGCTGCAGCAAAAATCTGCAATTTTTAAATACTTAAAATGCTTCGTTGAGCATCCGAAATACACCCGAGACCCCCGGGACCTCAACCAAACCTACGGACACATCCCATAACATCATTAAAACCTGAACCAATCCTTAAACCACCCAAAACAACGTCGGAAACTCGAATTAATCAAGGATTTAAGCTTAAGAACTTTAAATTCCCTCAAAATACGCTTTCGATAAAAAAAAAACCTAACCAAAACACGTCTGAATGACCTGAAATTTTGTACACACATCCCAAATGACATGACAGAGCTACTGCAACCTCCGAAATTTCATTCCGACCCTCGGATCAAAATCTCACTATCGGACCAGAAACTTCAAAATTCCAACTTTCGGCATTTCAAGCCTAAATTAGCTATGGACCTCCAAAATACATTTTGAACACGCTCCTAACCTCGAAATCACCTAACGAAGCTAACAGAACCATCGAATTTCCATTCCGAGGCCATCTTCTCACTATTCCGACTATGGTCAATTTTCCAACACTTAAGCCTCATTTAGGAACTAAGTGTCCCAAAACTCTCCGAAACTCAAAATCGAACATCCTGGCAAATCAAATTAGCAGAAATAAATTTGAGGAAAGCAGTTAATAGGGGATTGGGGCGTAAATTCCAAAAACAATCGGCCGAGTCGTTACATTCTCCCACACTTAAACATTCGTTCGTCCTCAAACGAGCACAAATACATACCTGAAGTAGTGAAAAGATGAGGGTACTGGCTGCGCATATCCTTCTCGGTCTCCCAGGTCGCCTCCTTGACCGGCTGAACCTTCACATGCGCAATGTTCTTTGACCTCAGCTTCCTGACCTGCCTGTCCAATATTGTAACTGGCTCCTCAACGTAAGATAGATCCTTCTCCAACTGGACTGAGCTGAAATCCAACACGTTCTACGGATCACCGTGATACCTCCAGAGCATCGAAATATGAAATACCGGATGAACCCCTGCCAGACTGGGAGGTAAGGCAGGCTCATAGGCAACCTCCCAAACTCGCCTCAATATCTCAAAAGGTCCAATAAACCTCAGACTCAACTTCCCAAATCCCATAACGCCTTTCATAGGCAAAACCCGAAGCAGAACCCGCTCTCCAACCATGTGGGAAACATCACGAACCTTCTAATCCGCGTAACTCTTATGTCTGTACTGGCCTGTACGGAGTCTATCATGAATCACCTTGACTCTCTCCAAAGCATCCTGAACCAAATCTATGCCCAATAATCTGGCCTCACCCGGCTTGAACCAACCCGCCGGAGACCTACATCGCCTACCATATAAGGCCTCATACGGTGCCATCTGAATGCTGGACTGATAGCTGTTGTTGTAGGCAAACTGCGCCAATGGAAAAAATTGATCCCAAGAACCTCCAAACTCAATCACACACGCACGAAGCATATCCTCAAGAATATGAATAGTGCACTCGAACTGCACTTCCGTCTGAGGTTGAAATGTTGTGCTCAACTCCACCCGGTCTCCGGTGATCATACTTCACCTGCTGATAATTAAGGCACCGAACTACAAACCCAACTATATCCTTCTTCATCCGTCTCCATCACTAGTGCTGCCTCAAATCCTGATACATCTTCGCGGCACCCGGATAAATGGAATACTGCAAACTGTGGGCCTCCTCTAGAATCAACTCCCGAAGCCCATCGACATTGGATACACAAACTCGTCCTTGCATCCTCAATACTCCGTCATCACCAATGGTCACATCTCGAGCACCGCCATGTAACACTTTGTCCTTGAGGACAAGAAAATGAGGATAATCATACTATCGCTCCCTAATATGATCGAACAAGGAAGACTGAGAAACCACACAAGCTAAAACCCGATTGGGCTCCGAAAGATCCAATATCACAAACTGACTGGCTAGGGCCTGAACATCCATTGCCGTAGGCTTCTCTGCTGTTGGTAGATATGCCAAACTCCCCAAACTCTCCGCCTGGTGACTCAAGACATCAACCATTACATTGGCCTTGCCCAGGTGATATAAAATAGTGATGTCATAACCCTTCAGCGGCTCAAGCCTTCTCTTCTGACGCAAATTAAGGTCCTTCTGCTTGAACATATGCTGCAAACTTCGGTGATCAGTATATATCTCACAAGGCACACTGTACAGGTAATGACGCCAGATCTTCAAGGCACGAACAATGGCAGCTAACTCAAGATCATGGACAGGATAATTCTTCTCATGTATCTTCAACTGTTTGGACGCGTAGGCAATCACCCTACCATCCTGCATCAATACCGCTCCAAGTCCAACTCCCGAGGAATCACAATAGACAGTATAAGACCCCGAACCAGTATGCAATATCAAAACAATGGCTGTAGTCAAAGCTGCCTTGAGCTTCTGAAATCTCGCCTCACACTCCTCTGTCCACTGAAATGGAACACCCTTCTATGTCAATCTAGTCATAGGGGCTGCAATCGATGAAAACACCTCCACAAAATGACAGTAGTAGCCGCCAAGCTAAAGAAACTGCGAATCTCTGTAGCTGAGGATGGTCTGGGCCAACTCTGCACTGCATCTACCTTCTTCGGATCCACCCGAATGCCCTCACTCGATACCATGTGACCCAAGAATGCCACGGAATCCAACCAAAACTCACATTTTTGAATTTATTTGAATATAATCTCTTTTCCCTCAAAGTCTGAAGCACTGTCCTCGGGTGCTGCTCGTGATCTTCCCAACTCCGGGAATACACCATAATATCATCAATAAAGACAATGACAAAAGAGTCAAGATATGGCTGGAATACACTATGCATCAAATGCATGAAGGTTGCTGGGGCATTGGTCAGCCCAAAAGACATAACAAGGAACTCGTAATGACCATACTAAGTCCTAAAGGCAGTCTTCGGGATATCTGGCTCCCGAATCTTCAACTGATGGTAACCTGAGCGCAAATCAATCTTAGAAAACACCCGTGCGCCCTGAAGCTGGTCAAACATATCATCGATAAGAGGCAAAGGATAGTGGATTCTTCACTGTGACCTTGTTCAACTGGAGATAATCGATACACATACGCATATAACCATCATTTTTCTTCACAAACAAGACAGGAGCACCCCAAGGTGAAACACTGGGCTGAATAAAACCCTTATCAAGCAATTCATGTAACTGATCCTTCAACTTAGGAGGATCTATACGATATGGGGGAATGGAAAAGGGTTGAGTGCCCGACAACAAATCAATATCTCTATCTGGCGGCATGCCTAGAAGACCGTTGGAAACACATCGGGATAACCCCGCACTACTGGGACTGAATCAACTGAAGGGGTATCAATATTGACACCTCTCACATAAGTTAGATAAACGTCATACCCCTTCTCAACTATTCACTAAGCCTTAGGGAAAGAAATAAATCTACCGGGAGTGTGATCTAAAGCACCCCTCCACTCAATACGTGGTACACTTGGCATAGCCAGCATCACGGTATTGGCGTGACAATTAAGAATAGCATAATGGGGCGACAACTAGTCCATGCCCAAGATAGTATCAAAATCAATTATGCTGAGTAACAATAAATCAGCTCTAGTCTCAAAACCACTAAGAACAACCAAACATGACCGATAAAAGCAGTCCAACAAGAAAATATCCCACAGGAGTAGAAACATAAACATGGAAACTCAAGGAAACCCGAGGTACACCCAAATGAGGAGCAAAATAAGAAGACACATAAGAATAAGTGGAGCCTAGATCGAATAGAATCGGTACACCTCTATAACAAACCATTACAATACCTGCGATAACAAAATCGGAGGCACCAACCTCAGTGCGAGCATGTGGGGTAGCGACTGGGGCTGTAACCATAGCTTGAGAACTATACGGGGCACGTTGTGGCTGAGAAGTCTGTGGAGGTGCACTCCTCCAAGTCTAGGGCAATACCTCACCACATGGCGCATGTCACCACACTCAAAGCAACCTCGCGGCTGACGTGGTGGTGGAAACTATGCAGTACAGGTACTCCAATACCCCTAAACAACTGAAACTCTGTGTGAAATTTGAGATACAAACTGAGCTGGCTGACCCACAAAACCTCTACCGTGTCGTACTCTTCCCCCAAAATAAGGACCAGCGAGCCTATCTAATCTACGAGGTCTAATCACTCCTCTATACTCTCCCTCCTGACCTCGTCTTCCCTCTCTCTCCTAGACCCATATATCCCCTACTCGGCGAGAGGTCCTCACCACCCGCTGAACTGGGACCACAAGGTATGTCACCATGATACCTGGAACCTGACCAATAGGATCTCGCTGATCTGGAGTGGGGGCGGCGAGAGTCTGGGTCCCTCCCCCGAACTGTGAAGTAGTCAGTACAACCTGAATCAATCCCGCCTGAATCAATGTACAAAACATTCTCAGGAACTGGGCCAAAGTCTCCTGAAGGGCTGGGGTAGTAGTAGTAGTAGTAGGCATATCAGGTGCCTGGACTCCGGCTGGGTCTGCTGGTGGTGCCTCAGCGGCAGCTCGCGCATGTGCTCTCGTTGTACCACCTGTGCGTCCTCGGCCTCTACCCCAACCCCGAACTCAGACGACTGTAGTAGGGGCGCAGGTGCCTGATCATCTCGAGTAGCACGTGTCCTCACTATCTGTGAGAGAATAGAAGGCAGAAGTTTAGGATTGTGATGTCAAAAATCTTGCACGACAGGGAAGTCAAATGACGTGGAATTTTCCTAACAGTTACATAGCCTCTCGTAGATAAGTACAGACGTCTCCATATCGATCAGCGAGACTATAATAAACCGGCTTGTAATCCGTGACTCCTATGAACCTAGAGCTCTGATACCAACTTGTCACGACCCCAGTTCTCCCTCCATGAACTGTCGTGATGGCACCTAGTCTTTACGACTAGGTAAGCTTAACAATGCAGAAAAATAAACAAAACTGGCGAAAGAAATAACTTTAAACCAAAATTTAACAAAATGGAAACGAAATGTAAAATGCCACTCGGCACATACAACACAATATCACAAACTTCTAAAATACTATCCCAAAACCTGGAAACTCACTGAAATACAAGCTGAGAGAAATATAGTAAAAATGCTCTAACTCCGGAATGTCTACATCAACAGTATGATAGAACGGCTAATACTACCAGATATAATAAAGATGGAGACTTTTCGGTCTACAGACACGGCAAATGTACCTCGAAGTCTCCAAAAGCTCTCCATGCCTCAAAGATGGTAAGCCTGAGAAGAAGTACCTGGATCTGCACATGAAAAATATGCGCAGAAGGGGCATGAATACACCACAACGATACTCGGTAAGTGCCAAGACTAACCTCGGTCGGGTAGTGACGAGGAAGATCAGGGCCCTATCGAGATCAAAAAAGATATAAGGGTTAACAGTATGAGTAAAACAGTATAAATAAGTGCAACAGTAAGAATTAACATAACATTGAAAGAATAGCAACAACTAGGACATAGACAAACAAACAACGGAAAGAAACACAGCTCAACACAGTGATAACCACCGGGGCACCTCTCAGGATACCGTCATGTGGTACCAATCACAACTATCCAGTGGATCTCCCGGGATACCATCCCGTAGTCCATCATATATATCTGCCGAAGGATCTCCCGGGATCTCGTCCCGTAGTCCAACTATCAACGCGCAGGGGATCTACAGGAAGTCTCGATCCGTAGTCCCCAAATATAAATATGCAGAGGGATCTATCGGGAATCTAACCCGCAGTCCCAAAGTAAATGTGCATGGGGGATCTATCGGGAATCTAACTCGCAGTCCCAAAGTAAATAGGCAAGAGGGGAGCTACCGGAATCCCACATCCGTAGTCCCAATGTAAATACACAACAACAACAAGAAAATATTCAGAGAAGGGAAATTTCATATTAAGGCAACAAACAATTCTAGCCTAGCATGATGCACAGAGTACATGTAACAGATTGAACAATTAAGGAAATTAAATCAGTTAGACATGCCTTCCTAAGCTAACACATGCTTAAATAGAACAAGTAATAAAAGCAGGAAAAAGAAACATGCTAATGAATACTTTAAGAAGACCGGATTTCCAATAATTTTCACAAGTACGCGCTCTTCACCTCACACACAAGGCAATTTAGTTACCAAATATACCAATCCTAAGGGGAAGGTCTCCCACACAAGATTAGACAAGCCACTTACCTCAAACCGGCTCTAAAATCAACTAGAAACCACGCTTTTGCCATGAGTATCCGACTCCAAATGATCCAAATCTATTCAATTCAATTACATATCGTAAATAACATCTAAAGCAACTGATTCTACGATTTAATTCAATACTAAGACGCGAAGTTCGGTAAAATGACCAAAATGCCTCTTAGGCCAACATTTCGGAATCGGATAAAATTAATATTTTCAGAACCCTCGTACTCTTACGAGTCTCGCCATATAAAAATCTCTCAAATCGGATGTCAAAAACCCACTCAAAACTCAATAATTCGGTCTATGAAGTTTTATCAATTTTTCATTCAAAATTCGAAATTAAAGGTGGAATTCACGCTTAGATTAGTGGGTTAAAAGCAAAAAGGAGTTTAGAATCGTTACCCAATCGATACCCCTGAAAATCCCTCAAAATCTCGCTCAAATCTGAGCTCCCAAGCCTGAGTTTTGGTAAAAATGGCTAAACCCTCGGTTTTGAAATTTTTATAACTGCCCAGATATTTAATGTATCGCGAACGCGGAGGAAGTCTCTCATTCGCGAAGAAGAAAATGAAGAGCTGCTCAAATGTGCTTCGCGAATGCGGAAGAGGAAAATATTATGGCTCAGAAATTGCTCTTCGCGAACGCGTGAACCAGTATGCGAACGCGAAGGGTGAACTTGCAAAGCCACACGAACGCTAGTGAAGAAATGCGATCGCGGTGAGGAAAAATAGACACAGTCCTTAGCGCCAAATAATACGACACTACCGCGAGGGCTTGGATGCGAACGCAAAGAAAGAAAAAGGCAAAGCTTCGCGAACGCAGGGGCACTAACACAAACACAAAGGAGGATAGGTCTGCAACAGACCTGAAGCAAAAATCTGCAATTTTTAACAACTTAAAATGCTCCGTTGAGCATCCGAAACACACCCGAGGCCCCTAGGACCTCAACCAAACCTACAGACACATCCCATAACATCATTCAAACTTGTACCAATCCTTAAACCACCTAAAAATACGTCGGAAACTCGGATTAATCAAGGATTTAAGCCTAAGAACTTTAAATTCCCTCAAAATACGCTTTCGATAAAAAACCTAACCAAAACACATCCGAATGACCTGAAATTTTGTACACACATCCCAAATGACATAACGGAGCAACTGTAACTTTCGGAATTCTATTCCGACCCTTGGATCAAAATCTCACTATCGGATTGGAAACTTCAAAATTCCAACTTTCGGCATTTCAAACCTAAATTAGCTACGGACCTCCAGAACACTTTTCGAACACGCTCCTAACCCCAAAATCACCTAACTAAGCTAATGGAACCATCAAATTTCTATTTCGAGGTTGTCTTCCCACTGTTCCAATTATGGTCAATTTTTCAATACTTAAACTCTCATTTAGGGACTAAGTGTCCCAAAACTCTCTGAAACTCAAAACCGAATATCCCGGCAAATCAAATTAGCAGAAATAAACTTGAGGAAAACAATTAATAGGAGATCAAGGCGTAAATTCCAAAAATAGCCGACCGAATCGTTACATGAAATCAACTAAAATTTTGATTATTGATTTTTTCCTTATTTGAAATACTATATTAGGAACCTAGCATTTAGAACTTTAAAATCAAAATTTTACCTTATAATAATCATTCAAAATTTAAACTATTGCATGAAACTTTACATCATTAACTAGATAGTAAAACCAGAGCACTTTTATGTGTAACGATTCAGCCGGTCATTTTGAGCGTATTAGCTCCAATTCCTTATTTACTCCTTTCCTCGTATCTCTTTCTGCTTATGTGACTTGTTGGGAGGTTCTGTTTGTGGTTTCAGAGTGATTTGGGACACTTAGTCCCTAAAACGAAAGCTTAAGTTCTAGGATTTTAAACATAGTTGGAACTATATGAAGACGACTCTAGAATGGAGTTTTGCCGGTTCCGTTAGCTCCATTGGGTGATTTTGGACTTAGGAGCGTGTCCGGATTGTGAATTGGAGTTCCATAGCTAAATTAGGCTTAAAATGGAGAAAGTTGAATTTTTGGGAAGTTTGGTCGGGAGTGGACTTTTTGATATCGGGGTTAGATTTTGATTTCGAAAGTTGGAGTAGGTCCAAAATGTTGAACATGACTTGTGTGCAAATTTTGAGGTTAATCGGACGTGGTTGATAGGTTTCAACATCAATTGTAGAAGTTTAAAGTTTCAAAGTTCATTAAGTTTGAAATGGAGGGTGATTAGTGATTTTAGCGTTGCTTGATGTAATTTGAGGGGTCAACTAAGTTTGTATGGTATTTTAGGACTTGTTGGTATATTTGATTGAGGTCCCAAGAGCCTTGGGTGGATTCCGTATGGTTAACAGATCAAATTTGGTTTTGGGAGAATGGCTGAAGGCACCAGTTCTGGTATAATTGCACTTGTGCAAGATTAAACGTAATTGCGAGCTCGCAGAAGCGAGCCAAGAGGCGCTGGTGCGGTTTGGAAGAGTTTGGCCTGTGGCCGCAGGTGCGACATGAAGGCATAAATGGAGTCGTTTCTGCGGAAGCTTGAGCGCAAGAGCGAAGAGGCCAATGAGGCTTGGGATTGCAAAAGCGGAAGGGTCTCCATAGAAGCGGGATCGCAGGTGCGGTCTTGGTCCACAGAAGCGAAAACCCTTGACATAAGTGGAATTCGCACCTGCGATGGTTTTTTATGCAGGTGCGGTATCACAGATGCGACTAAGAGCCCACAGGTGCGGAATCACTGGGCAGAAAAAGCTAAGTTCGAGGGTTTTATCTCATTTTCAATTTTAGGACTTTGAGAGCTCGAATTGAGGCGATAATTCAAGGGTTATTCAGAGAAAGCTATTGGGTAACGATTCTTAACTCATTTATGATTATATTCCACTAATTTATAGTTACATTGATCATTTAATTAAGGAATTAGGTTGAACAAAGTTGGGAAAAGGTTGGAAAGTTCATCAACTATGTTTTTGAGTTTTGATTCGGATTTTGATATCGGATTTGGATAATTTTTATACAAGTGAACTCGTGAGTGAACGGGTGTTCATATTTGTGACTTTTACCCGATTTCGAGATGTGGGCCCAGGTCGACTTTTGGGGCGAATTTCTAATTTCTTGCTTAAGCCTTGATTTTATTTATTAAATTAGTTTCTTATAGCTATATTTATGGTATGTAATTTATTTTGGCTAGATTTGGGTAGTTTAAAGTCAAAAAATTTACTGATTGATTGAGCTTGGTTCGAGATAATAGCTTACCTAACCTTGTGTGGGGGAAATCCCCTTAGGATTTGGTATTGTTGTGTTGTGTGAGCGCCGTGTACGCGAGGTGACGAGTGCGTACACGGGCTAATTATTGTAAAATCCGATTTTTATTGAGTATTAACCTGCTTTCATCTTAATTGAGTTATACCAGCATGTGTAGTTATCATGTTTAGTCTAATATCGCATGCCTACGTGCTTTAACTGCTTATTTGAACTCCGTGCAGCATGCCTAATTGATTTCCTATTTTTCCTTGAACTGTATTAGTCTTAACTGTAGAATTCTTGCTAGTAATTGTTGTATTTATCGATTGAGTTGTGTGTTTACTTTTGGGACTACGAAGCGGTGTCTCGGGAGATCCCCCCGCACCTTTGCTTTAGAGACTACGAGGTGGTACCGCGGGAGATCTCCCTGCGTAGTTATTTTTTAGACTACAAGGCAGTACCTCGGGAGATCTCCTTGCATATTTACTTTTGGGACTACGAGACGGTATCTCGGGAGATACACTGTTGTTTTATCCATGTGTGTTGTACTGTTATTTTTGCTTTGTTTTCTTCTTTGTTAAATTCTATTATCTTATTATATTGCAATATATTTATGCTTTATTTATTAATATACTAGTCGGCCCTGACCTGATATCGTCACTACTCGACCGAGATTAGGCTTGGAACTTACCGAGTACTGTTGTGGTGTACTCATGCTATTCCTCTGCACATGTTTTGTGTGTAGATCCACGTACTTCTTATCAGCCACATCATCAATGAGCAGTGACAGTTTGGAGACTTCAAGGTATATCTGTCGCATCCGCAGACCTTAGAATCCCCCTCTATTCCCTCCTATGTCATCTACCGTCCATACTTCTTTTCTTAGGCTCTGGTGTATAGAGATACTAGTGTTCTTCTGTAGCTTGTGACTTATGATATTTCGAATTTTGGGAATACCATGTATTACTAGAGTGTTGGATTATTGTACATGCCAAGCGACATTGTTACAGTTATTGAATTATCTGTTGTAGTTAGTTATTAAGTTTTTATTTCTATTTTGTTATTTACACAATTTCTTAGGCTTACCTAGTCGCATAGATTAGGTGCCGTCACGACGCCTTATGGAGAAAGATTTGGGTAGTGACATATGAGCTCTATTTTGAAGTCTGATGTGACATTCAATTAGATAATAAATAATTGATTTTATTTAATTGAGTATTTAAATGATTGGTTGATACTTCATAGGCCAAAAGTAGCACTCCGGTACAAAATTAGAATATATTAAATTTTTTGGTTAATTTATTCTTTCATAAAATATTTATTTTACTTAGAAGAAACTAGAATCTATAGCTCATTGCTCATCTTCTAGTTAAATTATCTCACAATTGTTTGAACAATTTAATGATTAATAATAACAAAAACTATTTCAATTAAGTAAATAAATATTATTTTCAAGTATTATTCAACAGAGCTAGATGAAGTCTCTAAAGAGATGTTTTATTTATTTGTCAAATACATTTATTTTGCCATCCTTAGTATTAGTGTGATGAAGACAACCTTTTTCGTTAGCATAGATATTTAATTGATATTTCGTTTGGAATTTAAAGTTTTTGAATGTAGAATTTTGTGGTAATAAATTGTAGCTTTGATCAATTGGAACAAGTAACGAAATAAACTTTTAATAGAAAATTAGTCTTTAACAATTGGGGTGCAAAATACTTGAGAGTTATCAAGCAGAAATATATACAATAACACTTTTATAAATGAAAAAGGTGGTTGTGGATGATAGACATAACCATGTAAACTGATCAAACCAGTTAAAAAATATTTTACCATGGTCATGTATGAATTATGAGCTATCGTTTCAAACTTCTTTTTAGTTTTTTCATTCCCTAAAACAGAAATGTTATGAAATGTATCTTTAATTAGAGCTAACCTTTCCAAGTTAGTTCCTAAAAACATATATAGGTCATACAAGGACTAAAATGCTATTGCGAGTAATGTGAATATAACTCTATGAGGTCTTCTAAAGCAAAAAAATCATGACTCATATATCAAAATTACAATAAAGATTGAATACGCCACAAAAAGTTCTTTCTTTTATTGAGTTAGATAAATATGATCAACATTTAGTATTTTCATGAACTTCTACCTTTTCAAAATTTTATTTATAATTTAAACACAATATTTAATATAATATTTATGTTAATTTTTTAAAATTAATACTCATCGATCTTGATACACGCGCAATACGTATACCCTGAAACTAGTTTATACAAAATGGACTTTATGGATCCCCTTAAGAATTAATAAATGAAGTATATTTTTTCTTATAATTTTCATAATAAATAGCATTTTAAAAAGTATTGAAAAATAATTTGGGGAAGGAGTAGTTAATAATAAAATTAAATAAGAAAAGAATTTTATTTTTTAATTGATTTATTAAAATAGATAAGGAAATTAAAAATATATATATATTTTTAATATAGTGGACAAAGTGATTAGGGAGTAGACCATTAAAGTATTAATCCCTAATTTGTTCATATTGGGGCCTAATAAAGCCAACTCTTCTTGGCACCTATGGCATTGCATATCTCAGGACAGAGCCAAAGAAGCGCGGTCTCACGTCTGAAATGACCGCTTACCCTTGTCTTCCCCTGTTGGTGCTGTAGAGTTTTGTGAGTTTAATGGCCGTGATATCAAAACTGACTAGAGACAATGCCTTGTTCTCGCGTCTCAAATTCCTTGTATCCTTGCAGGTGCCACTTGCATGCTACTCTTTCTTTCAGGCATATTGTCGAACAGTTTATAGCACTGACGTAGAATTATGTGTTTCAGAAATTTAAACATACATTTGTTGGATACGAAAGTCAGTCTCAGGTTTCTGCTAATACGGGTACTGAGTCCGTGATCGAGGCAGGTGATTATATAGCTTTAATGCATTTTGAAGCTTCTACTTTTGCCCAATTTTTCTTTTACTTATTTTCTTTTAAAAGTTGCCTTTTCTTGCTGTACCTCTAATTCTCTGAGCTTGGCAAAGCGTCCAAGCTTGGATAAGGGAGGATGGATGTAGAGGTGGATCCAAGATTTGAATTTTATGGGTTTGGGATGCCACTGAACCATTCACCATTTCAGTTAATGGGTTCCAAATTTAATATTTGTACATATTTAGTAGATTTCTTAATGCGTATACCAGGTCTGAGCCAAGGTCTGAGCCAAAGCTACGGGATTCGGCCAAACCTGTAGCTTCTACTGTGCATCTGCCTCTGGATGGAAGGTTGCGGTAGGTTTATACTTTGTGTACAGATTAGTAGTGAAAAACCTGAATAAAGCAGAATGCATACATAAGATTTATCCAGTTAATTTGGGATTCAGTCATGGTGTCTGTTGAGTGTATATTTTCTCTCTCTCAGTTTCTTGTTTGCTTAAGTCCCATAAACCTTTTGAACAAATTCTTGTTCAAAAGAAAACGAAAGTGGGTTTCTTTTCTGCTTGTCTGTTTTTCATTGGGTAGGAGAGACAAAGCTGGAAAAGATTGGGTAGGAGAGACAGTGCAACAAACATGTGATTGGATGAAAAATATTATTTGTGGGAGTTAACTGTTGAATTATGATATGTGATGATTATGATTCAGGTCAAATTGACTTCTCAAAATGGAGGAAGCTGGACTCAAGGAACTTTGGGATAAGTAGATCAATGATACCACCATCTGCATGGGTTGTTCTGAAGATTTTGCAGAGTGAAGGTGATACTTTTTGTTGCATTCAATCCTTTCTTTCATGCTTCTGATCTGTCTTCCAGAGCACGTGTTTGCAGAACTACGCGACTTCAAACTTGTCAGTTTGAAAGATGTTTGCTTTCAAACTGACAATTAGAGCCAAGCCTTTAGTATGAGACTTAGAGTGCAAGAACAATTTGAAAGAAGAAATTCCTGCACAATCATCTCTTGTAACTATAATATCGTCAACTTAAATAACTAGAAGGACAATAAGGATATACCGATGTGAATGATACCATGTAAAATAAAAAAAGTACTGGAGGAATTTCCAATGTCTATTACTCAAAGAATCAGTGGTTTAAATACATGGGAAGAGGATTCTAACTAAGGTAGCTAACTCCTAGAAATCCCTATAAATCTATTGCCAGTAAGTGTGCTATGTACAGTATTCTGTCTATATACAATTTTCTAACAATAAGAAACACTTTTTTCCGCTGTGAAATTACCAACGACTTTTCGGAAAAAAGATTTTCCGCTTTGCTTTTCATTTCAGTGATTGTTCCCTATCCGATAATATGATTTTCGTGACTGTTTGCTAGTCAGGTGATTTTTTTATTATCCCTTTTCTCAAAATAAACATACTCAAGTTGTTGCACTTACTTGAGATTGAGGAGGCCTGTTGAGAGTCAAGAAAATATTTGGTAGAATATTCTTGATGATTAAATATCAAGATATTCTTAATGATTACAGCATTTCATAATTAAGAATATCAAGAATCAAGGAATTTTAGAAGGATTCCTCTTGTATGTTGCTTTGAAGCAAGCAAACATAAGAGAAAAGATCATATTGAGTTGATTGTTGATGTTATACAAGTGGGGCTCTTAGGAGTCTTAACTTAGGTAAGTAATAGTCTACACTTACAGTAAGGGTAAGTAATTATTCTTCTTACAATTATGTAGGACTATTCTGGAACCTTCTGAGAAAAGTAGGAATATTCTAGAATGACCTTCAATTTTTTTTACTTCTTTCTGCATAAGGACTGGAAACACATATTCTGGTATTTTTCTATTACCCCTGATGCATGTAATGGAAGGGAGTAGTAGTGGTTGAGCGGTGTTAACCAATTAGTTGAATATTCATCTATTCAAGTTCATTGAGTCTAGACATGTTGTGAATCTGGACACACTTTAACATGACCTAATAATTTATTTGGATAAAAGACCCTATGCTTTTTTCACCCTTGTCCAGTACAACTTCATTTGCATGTCTTTCTTTCTTGGATAATTTCTTTTTACTCTCGCTTTGACCAAATTGCAATACACAGGATTTGAAGCATACTTGGTTGGTGGATGTGTCAGAGATCTAATTCTCAATAGAATACCAAAAGACTTTGATATAATCACAAATGCAAGACTTCCACAGGTTCTTGATGCATTCAGAATCATCACCTTGTTATGAGACATTTATATTAGGGTTCAGTTACTCGTAGTTGAGCTCAAACATTTATGCTATTGTATGTCTTGCAGATAAAAAAGCAATTTCGTCGTTCCCAAATAGTTGGACAAAGGTTTCCGATATGTAGAGTACATGTCAAAGGATCTGTTATTGAGGTTGGTGCAACTCCTTTGGGATAACAAATGTGCTACCTTTCTACACTTCTATGGATGGGCTTGCACAACCACAATTTCACATTGCACACATTATGCTGTTCCGACAAATATATACTCCCCCGTTTCCAGCTTATGTGACCTTTTCTCTTTTGTCCGTTCCAAAAAAAATGACCTTCTAACTTTGAAAATAATTTAACTTAAACTTCCAATTCTACCCTCAATGAGAAGCTTTTATAGCCACACAAATACTTTGGCATGTTTAACACCACAAGTTTCAAAAGAATTATAGCCACACAAATGTTATGGTTTGTTTGGGACCACAAGTTTTAAAAGTCTTCATTTCCTTCTTAAACTCCGTGCCAAGTCAAATAGGTTTACATAAATTGGAAAGGAGGGAGTATATTTTACCTTAGTGAAAAATTCAGAACTGTTCAACTAAATGCTTGGAGAATTGAGAAGTGCTTGAGTTGCAAGTCACATTTGATTTGTAAATTTACCATTTTGATCACAACATTCTTGGAAGAACATTGATTTGGTATCCAGACCATAGGAAAGTTTCCTTTTGTTTTAGTCTTGTAAGAGATAAATTAGAGATCTGAAACCCTTTTTACAATCAAAGCTATTGAAGTACTTTTACATACACTAACTGCAGGTATCAAGTTTTGATACTGTGGCAAAGAATGCGGAAAAGGAAGAGGAACTCTTTATTCCTAAAGTGCCTAAGGGATGTGATCAGAAAGATTTCGTTCTCTGGAAGAATTCCATGCACAGAGATTTCACTGTTAACAGGTATCTTTCTGTTTTGTATTTTTCTAAGTGGACAAGCTAAAAGCTAATTTTTGTTCTGTGGACTTCTCCTGGGAAAAGAAGGCATAGGAAAGGTTGTAAGTCTTAGTGCTGTTGGGAACTTAATTTTGGTTGCTAAAGCTTAGGTTTCAGTCCCGCCAATCCTAACTGAATAGGTATAGAGACTGCCAACCCGGTATAAAAAGGAGAATTTAACACATAATATCCAATTTTGTTGCTCAGTTCATGCATTTCCCTTTTATTTTTGTTACTGATGTTGATTATATGCTTAATAATCCATACAAAAGGCATGAATGCAGAACAATCTTTAATTTTGACCAAAATGTGGAGGAATTGATTGTAGCAGAAGGTGGCAGTCATGTAGAGGGAAGTTCTATGTGCTGTGGCACCTCCATGCTTGATTTCTCCGCGTTGTGGCCTGAATTAGGTGGTATGGAAAACAACTTTGGGAAAAAATTGTGCACTTTTCTTAATTTCAAATACTGTTTTCTAGAAATATTATATTTGGACTAAAGGTTTTAGCAACAACAAAAAGTTCGCCCAAGAACTTATGAAACTAGCACTCAGACCTTGGATCAGGACACATATCTCATGTAAAATGTGGAATAAACTAGTAAAGTAACATGGATTACGATCATATACTTTTCAAATGAAGTAACTTTAGTTCTTTCTTGATTTTTAAGGAAAATGGTTAAAAATTAAGAGTCAGAGTGGAAGAGGTGGGTTGACTTTGCAAAGAATTAGTTTGCTATAAATTAGGCTTAGATGATTTTTGGTATTTATAAAACTCACCCCAAAAACCAGAATTTGTGTTTTTTGATGAAGTGAGAATTTGTGTTTTTTTTAAACACCATTATTTTCAGTTTGCTGAAACTGGAATTCTACTTGTTGAAGGTAGTGCTATGCTGCATTTGATTACACCATGTGGGATCCTTGATGACTACTCATAACTCAGTTTAGCATGGATTAATGAATAGAATTATTCAGTGGTTTCTTTTTTTGATAAATGGTAAGTATTATTGTATCAAAATGCAGCACTTTCTAAATGATGTGATAACATACAAAAAGAGAGCCAAAGAAGCAAAAAAAGAAAAAACCCTGACTCTCCATACAAAAGATTCTAAGAATTGTAACAGGGTTTCACTCTCATCTATCCAAATGGTTTCTGCATTTTATCTTTTTGGATGAGAAAAGATGAGAGAAAACTGTTAGCGGTTTACAGAGCTATGACTAAGAAGTTGGAAATGTCTGTTGCTCCTTTTCTTGGAGGGTTGAGAGCTGCAAAAAGAAAGAATAAGTCAGCTTGATCGGTTATTTAATTGTAGTTGCACCTCCACAAGAAGTTGGCAAAGCTCTGGGTGCTTTGTTTAGTTCACTAGAATCAGTCATCCTTAGCATTTGCAAGCGGATTCAGAAAAAAGGCAAAAAACTGAAGATATTAAACTCTATGCTAGTGAGACGGACCTAGTTAATGATTTCTCAAATATTGGTGCAACTGCCTGGTTGTTACAAATGGAGTGCTGTGAGATGTGAATTGACAGTTGTTTCAGAACATTATAGCATTTTGGTAAGCTAAACTAAGCAATTTATTTGGTTTTGATAGGATTCTGCTAAACAAAATTGTATAATCTCATAAATGATCAATTCTTTCTAAAATCTCAAATTGCTATTCTCTGCGTTATACATTAAACTGATGCCTTTATCAGTATCTTTCTATGGAAAGTCCTGCACAAAGTCAGTACGAATTATATCTACCTGTTGTGCCATATGTAGCATACATGGTAACTTAAACTTTTTTTTTCTTTTCTAGTTCCATGAAACAAAGCATTTTACATATTAGAGAATGTTGGGCCAAATTAAACATGCTTTTTCTGCTGTTCAAAAGCTATGTCCTGTGGGTTGATATGTTTTCGTTATGGTGATTGATTGGATACTTAAATTATTGAGTTTGTGGGTGCTATTTAACTCATTATTTGTTTTTCTAATATCATGGAAACAGCTTATTTTTCAATCCGTTGGTGAATAGAATCTATGATTATGTCAATGCAATGCAGGACCTAAGATCCTTAAAGGTGAGGTTATTTTCTTCATGGATGTACTTTATCAAAAAATTATCTTCAAGTATGTAATGCAAAATAGTTACTTTGATTTTATGGGATTTAAAAAGTTTTATTTTGATATGAATTCAGCTGCGGACTTTAGTACCCGCTCACTTGTCGTTTGGAGAGGATTGTGGTAGGTGCAGTTATTTAAGAATTTGTCATGAATTAAGACTTAGTTCATGCTCCTTACATCCCGAATTTGATATGTTTTTTATTTTTGTATTTGTTTATCTTACTTATTCCTTACAAATCAAACTGTAGACATTGTCAACTTCTTTTCTTAATAACTAAACAAAGTTTTTTTTTGATTAGTAAATAACTAAACAAAGTTAAACATTCAATTTCAGAGGGAAGTATTACTATTTTATTTGGTTAAATTCATGCATCCCTTTCAAGTTTCATCCGTCACTCGCTTAATGCACCCCCTAAACAGTTTTTTAGCACGCTTAAAAACATAGATCTTTAATTGTTTAAACGCTCCAAACAATTTCATAATTGGATCATGAGATTTCCACGGGATAATTTTTTTATTTGAAATGGTAGAAGTTTTATTGATAGAATGTACCAAGATGGTACAAGTAGTAGAATAACAAAGGGAATGCAGATCAGAACATAAAGATTACATCTACTGTCTGCCCCTAGCAAGTCCAAGAAATCCATATACTCATTCTTGCTACCAATAAGACTGCCCTTACACCATAAGAAAAGATTCTGCAAACACTTGTTCTTAATTCTAGAAATATGGTCTCTTTATTCCAGCAATACTCTTAACCCCTTAGCTGTTCACTTCCATGATTCTCCTAGCTCCCCTCTTCGTGCAATAACCAATTGCCCATATCAAAACCTTCCATTGGTGTACTTTTAAGTTCCCTTGCGACTGCATTATTTCTATAATTATTTGCAACACTACTATATTAGTATTAGAAAACTTATGAAAACATTGTCGAAGTTGAATGTCAAGTACCTAGCTATTAATGGTTTTTGATTGTATTCAAAATGATTGTGGGAGATTGAGTTGGTCTTAGAAGGGCAGTCGCTTAAAGGGGACAATTAGGTGAAAAAATGGAGGGATCATTCTTCTAACGGGCAATGAAGTGGGAGGTCCCCTCTTCGTGCAATAACCAATTGCCCATATCAAAACCTTCCATTGGTGTACTTTTAAGTTCCCTTGCGACTGCATTATTTCTATAATTATTTGCAACACTACTATATTAGTATTAGAAAACTTATGAAAACATTGTCGAAGTTGAATGTCAAGTACCTAGCTATTAATGGTTTTTGATTGTATTCAAAATGATTGTGGGAGATTGAGTTGGTCTTAGAAGGGCAGTCGCTTAAAGGGGACAATTAGGTGAAAAATGGAGGGATCATTCTTCTAACGGGCAATGAAGTGGGAGGTCCCATGGTGTCAAAGTTAAGCATGACGAGAGGGGTTATATTTCAGCGGGAAGAGGGGGGATTAGTATTATAGAATTTATGAGAGCATATTTAAAGTTGAATGTTGAGTACGTAGTTGTTAATGTTTTTTGATTGTATTTATAGTGATTGTGGGAGATTGAGTTGGTCTTAGAAAGGCAGTCGTTTAAAGGGGAAAATTAGGTGAAGAGATGGAGAAATCATTGTTTTACAGGGCGATAAAGTGGGAGGTCCCATGTTGTCAAAGTTAAGCATGGCGATTTGAGCGTGAAGAGGGGGGATTATAAGGTTTACCACATGAGGAAGGAGCAGAATGTTTGGGGAAGGATGCTTGTAGTATTGGGAGAAGGAGGGTGACTGTGCTGCTTCTGCCTGCTTTGGCTGGCAGAGGGGAAGAGGGAAAGCAGCGTGCTTGTTTGAGGGTGGAAGAGGGCAATAATTCCTGCTAAATGGATTAGTAGTGTTCTTGCACAAGGTATAAACATGGGGTACCATGCGGTTTGAAGAGTTTACAGCCATTCTCCTTTTTAGAAAAGAGCAGAAAGGGTTTTACTGCTTTACTGCTAATCAATTTGGCAAAATGTGAAGCTAAGAAAGCTTGGGATTAAGTGTAACTAAAAGTAGAATGGGGTTGATATTGTTGAATTCAAGAATAGACGGGAATTACATGAATTTAACCCTAATTGTTAATGTGATGGAACTAATCTTGGCTTTTCTTTTTTCTCAGCAAGAATTTTGCGCGGCTTGAGATTGGCTGCTCGTCTTAACTTATCCTTTACAAAGGAGATAGAAGATTGGATGGATGAATTCTCATCATCCATCGTGAGCTTGTCCAAGGTATACAAAGACTTTTGGATAGGCCATTTATCTGGCTTAGTAATTCACATCATCTTTTCTCAAACGGCTTTCTCTTTCCTGTTTGTCCCTTCTCATTGTTGGACATCCCTGAAACTTAAAAAGCTCCTATACTTTTAAGGGAACTCTCTACATCATATGCTCCATGCTCTCTAATTTTTCTCTATTTTTTTTTTCAGGCTAGAATAAGGATGGAACTAAATTATATGATGTCATATGGGGCTGCGGCGCCTTCTCTTTCTTTACTTCAGAGATACAATATACTTGAGATTGTGTTGCCATTTCATGTATGTCCATATTGCTGCATCTTATTTTGGCTTGCTGACGAAATGATACACCTTAGAATGGTGGAAATAGCCTAATGTGAATGTGCCATTTACAGGGAGCATACCTTGCTCAACAGGCTTGCAAACAATTGGGTGATAGTTCTGTGATGCTGATGGTATTCTCTTTCTTGCTGCATCTCTTTCTTCCTCTTTAAAAAATTTATAAGTCCTTATACCTGCTCCAACACTTAATTGATGTCAACTCTTCCTGGGTTGTCTACATCTTATAATTTCATGTAACAGCTTCTGGTTGCTCCTATAAATACTTCTAAGACCAGCTCTTTCCTGTGTATGGTGCATGTGCGTGTGGGCATGTTCATTTTCTCAAGTTATTTTTTTGTTGGATTTTACTTGTGTTTTAAGCATATAATTTATAAGTCGCAGCTTTCTTCAGAAACTATTTTCCAGCTTGGATCAATTTGTCACCTGCGGTCAACCTTCGCATGATAGTGTGTGGTGAGTTGATATAAATTATTTAGGTTCAAATAAAGCATTTGGTCTTATGACATGCATTTTAGTGAGGTTTTTTGCGTCTCATTTTTGGCATTTGATTGTTTCGTCACCCTTCCAGTAATTAGTGACATATAATATTTTCCCATTTCTCACCTGTAATAATTAGTGACATGTAATATTGTGCCCGACTGCCCGTGACATGACATTGCTGCAGCTTTATCATTAGCCAAGTTCTTTTCGTTTTTATTCTGAGGTCTGATTCAGATATGTTGATTGGATTCTTTATCTCCGTGAGGCTTTTGCTTCTAGTACTCCTCTCTGTCCTTTTACTGACACTTCCTCCCTTAGAGAGATGGTCTTCATCTTTGGATATTATTTTATCTACTGCTGCTTTCAGAGCTGTAATTTGATATATGTTGCTCTCTAGACTTGTCTAATTAGAAGGTCCATTAATTCTATCATAGTACCTTGCAGCAGTATAACAGAGATGTTACCTTAGCTTGGTCTCAAGTGCTGACGTGGATAGGAAAAATTTCTGAAATTGACTAAGCTGAAACCCTGCTGCTGTTCAGCTAAGAGTGGACCTTGCAGTCTTCTCTTTTGATTGTTATGTATGCTTTGAACTAAACGAGTAGTCGTACCTAATCTTTGTATGCTTTGAACTAAACAAGTTTTGATGAGAAAAAAAAGAACTAAACAAGTTTCCAATCCTAATCATTGAGTCACTGAAATTATATGGCTATTACTTGGCAAAGGGAGGACAAGTGTGAAGTGTAATCTTCCTAATCGTAGGAACTACTTTGAATTTCGCCTGATCCATGTAAAGAACAAATGGCATTCATTCGCTAGCCACGTGAAAACTTAAACAAGACATGCTAAACCACAAAATAAAGAAGAAGAAGCTAACACCATAAAAGTAAGAAGTGTATTAGAAGGTATCCACAAAGCAACTATATTAAATGCTGTAAATGAGTCGTAGAAGCTTCTTCTACTACTGAATTTCCATAGTGAGAAGGTAATGCAGCACTGTGAACAGAAAACAAGCATCTTCTTCTATCTTTGTCATATTTTGATTTTAATTTCTGGCACTGCCATTAGAAGCATCCTTCTTGACTCTAAAAGCCTAAGTTGGCATCATCACTACAACTAAGCTCCATAACTACAACAAGATAGAACTTTTCTTGTGCATCTTAGATGATACATCTATGTTGCTCCTTCATTATTTGTTTTTTAAATTGCAAATTAGAGGCATTCTAAACATTTACAGGTTTGAAGAAATTTTTACGTGCTACATGGTCATCATGGTAGATTCATTTTTTGACACGTTTACTCTGGAGTAGGAGTGTCAAACTGGTGGGTCGAGTTGGATATGGTTCGGGTCGAAAACAGGTAATGAAAAAACGGATAAATTATCCGATTCGACCCATATTTAATACGGGTTAACTGGCGGATAATATAGGTAACCATATTATTCATGACTTCTTGCATATGATTACTTTTGGGAGAATTCTTAGTCTCCCTAACTTGAGGAACCCCCAATTTGAGGCTTTACAAATGTAAAAGTTAGAACCATTGGTTATCCACTTTCTAAATGAATAATATGGTTCTTATCCATCTTTGACCCATTTTTAAAAAGTTCATTATTCAACCATTTTTTAGTGGATAATATGGGTGGTTTACTGTTTTCTTTTAACCATTTTGCCACCCCTACTCTGGAGTATCCCATAGTTCAATTTTTCTCATACACTGTAGTCAGCATGCGAATTCTTCGGAGTCATGTTTCTAACTCTTATCTCACAGCAGGTGTTGCAGCTCGTAGTCTGGCTGCCTACTGTCGCAGTAGTGGATTTTACTATTCTTTTGATGACGTTGCTATCACTTTTTTGACAGTCGTCTATTAGATGAATTGTTAACCTGCACTAGTGTTGTAAGAATTGGCTTGTTATGACATTGATACTTTGACAAATGTTTTCTTTTCAATGATGTGCATGACAGGGTTGCACTCTTGGCATTTCATCTGGCATTGATCACTCATCCTCAACATGCACTTGTCATCCTGACTTTTGCTTCTGTATTGTATCACGGAAATTGGAAGCAAGGTGTTAAATTTGCAGAGAAACATTCTGAAGCTGCAGCTGTGTATGCACCTGAAGTCTCTGATCCTCAAGTCTCCATTTCAGATGAAGAACTAGCAGAAAGAGTTGCACAGCTGGCAGTGCAAGTCCAAAAATCTATAAACATTTTAACTGATGGGGACAGCCTCCTGGAAGCAATGTCCAAGTTCCCAGGAGCCCCATGCTCTGGTTTGGTGGGTAAACATACTTTGATTTTTACATCTAACTGTTGCTTACACCAAGCTGGTTTCTCAGTCTTGTCATTTCACTTTATTTGAGCATGCTATGTAGTTATGCGTGACTTTTATGAAAGATCCCAGTTAGTTCATGCTGTTCATCCAAGAGTCAAATAGGCTAATTTTCTATCTGAAAGAAGAAGCTGCATTAATCCTTTTTCAATAGTAATATGTGAAAATGTCTGATATATAAATCTATCTGGAATTTTCTGTTGATAAATGAGTAAATCAGCTTTTGATCAGACAGTTAGTCCAGTAGTCTCTCAAGCAGCAGCAACAACAACAAAAAAAAAAAAAAAAAACTCAGTGTACTCCCATAAATGGGGTCTGGGGAGGGTAGTGTGTACGCAGACATTACCCCTACCTTATAAAGATAGAGAGGTTGTTTCCGATAGATCCTCAGCTCAATGAACAATAGAGATAAGATAAATCAGCCAAGTAGTAAACAAAGGTGACTATGGTAGCAGCCTGTCATATAAAATGAGGAGAGGAGAATGCTCCAGTTTCTAAGAATGCCTGTGTTTGCGAACCAATGTTTCCTGTTGGTTTCCCCTTATCAACAGGGAATGGGGGAATGACTTGAATATCTATGACTTATAATCTCTTGGTCAACTCTTTTTGTTAATCTGTGTGTAACCTAGTCATTATGAAACGATAGGACCCACATTGTAGGGCCTAGAGGTGGAGGTAGATGACTTCCCTAGAGAAAAAGTCCACCATTTCGTAATACTTGCCTTGAATTACTTAATTGCTCCATACAACAAGAAAAAGAATCTTTCTAAACCTTTTTGCAGGCGTGCTATGTACGGGAAATGATTAAGTACATTTTGAAATAGCTCTTTATTTAAAGGCATGCATCAACGATTTCCTAACCTTAAGTGTCTAGCTCATGATACTCACATGGAGGTGATTATCCCCTGTTCTTTGAACCTGATGTAACAGTGTTCATTTACTTCGTAAGCAACATGGTATCTTGCATCTACCTTTTGTGAAATTCATTGGGAAACCAGCTCAGCTTGTCCATAAAGTAAATAGTATATGTATATATAGTCATGGTTTTTCTTGATTTGAACACAAAATGGGAAGGAAAAGAAGAACCAGATCTAGTAGACTTTAATTCTTGTGGCTCTTACTCGAAAAGTGTTTAATCAGCTATCAGAATGGTAATTGCTCTTTTGTTAGCTTAATGAGTTTTTGGATGTCTGGTTTGCAGGTCTTTGTATCAATGAGAATGGGCAAAGATGTCGAGCTTATGTTTGACATTCTGGTGAAAGATGTTACATCTTTCAAAACCAGTAAGAAGAGTTTCAAGATAGATTATGATTCTCTTGGGAAAGGACACGTGCGTGAGACAAGGTTTCTTCTTGGCAAAGTCATCCTCGATACCATAGTTCCTGGAGTATCCACAGGTGTTGAAGTGATCGAAGCGGAGAAACATGTCCTGCTTGAAGGTGATGGTCACCAGGAGACTTTCCATGGAAATGTGGAGCTAATGAAGCCGGAGTATGTGTCTGAAGAAGATAGTGATGTTGATGAAAATTATGAATTGCACCACAACAGAATTGAGAAGCAAAAGTTAAATCAGAAGGGATGCAGTGATTTAGTGGAGGCAGTAACCAAGAAGCAGAAGATCGTTTCTGCTGAGCGCTCTGAGGAGATGGCTCTCAAGAAGCAAGATTTGATTGATGATATAGATTTTCTTAGTCAAGAACTGGATAGAGGGGATACTGTAACTAAGAAGAAAATTAAGGGTATGCGTACACAGTTGTTTAAGGATGAAATAAGGATGCTGCTGGAAGAGGTGAAACTACACTCTTGTGATGAAACAGGAAAGGAGAAAAAGAATGATGTGAATTCACAGAAGACATCTATTAACCATTTGAATCTTTTGATGAAAGATGTGGCTATTAAAGATCACAAGTACACAAAGAAGCATGATTCCTTGCATGAACATAGTATTATTGAAGAAGTAAATGAGAAGTTTGATAGTAAAAATCAAAATTCTCAGGGGAAGAATTTGGCTTCAGCTGAGAAGGGCAAACAAAAAGCTAGCGAACGGATGCTTTCAGCTCTTTTTAGGTGAATCAAATTCTGTTTATTGTAAATTAGATAAATATTCTTCAAGTAGCTAGAGTAAACTTGGCAATCTGTATTTTAGCTTGTGGTTAATCCATTTTAATAGAAACTAAATCCAGGTACATGGCAATATACCGAGTTCATCGGTTATTATTGCCATTTTGTGACATTGAAATAGTTTATCAATTGGCTACAAAAATGTAATTTGTACTTTATATTACCTTGATAAATATCACCCTTTTATTTATGCCAAAGTAAAAGTGAAAAAAATTACTTGAAAGAAAGAAGATTTGGAGATATTGAGACTATCTGCTACTTCTTCATTTGTGATTTATATGACTCATTTTATTTCTAAATATAATTTCACAACTTTCTAGAATTCAAATTGTTAACTTTGATGTGAATAAAGTTTTCAACTGTTACTTCAATATTTTCTTCCACAATCACAAAATATAATATAGAAGTGAAATTAACATGTACATTACGACTTCAATTAACCAGACATGGTAAATTATGAATTTAGTCAAATATTGCCATATGAATTGGAACGCATAAAATGGAGGATGAGTATTGGAAATGTAAACAAATGGATGGCGAGTGGTGGTTGCCTGAAATTTTAAAGGTGGCAAATAAGCGGATTTGGCTGAATTTGGGCGGGTCAAGATGGGTTAGGTCAATAAATAGGTCATTTCCCAACCCAATCCAAAGTGTACTTGGGCTAAGATGGGCTGGGTCAAGATGGACTAAATAATGGATCATAACCATCCCGCTCAACTTGACCCATATTTTAAAACCATGCTCATATTGCATAAAAAAGTTTTTTACCTTAAAATGTGTAAGTTGAAAAATATTTTGCGGGCGGGGATGAGGTGGGTGATGCAGAAAAATGAAAAAACAGAAAATTGTAAATACAAAAAAAATTGAAGGGGTTTTTTCGGTTGAAAATACAAAAAAAAAAGTAAAAA
>MU741086.1:7840-34854 GCA_026770625.1 Nicotiana glauca | reverse complement strand
GGGGGGGGGGGGGATAACCCAGGAGATCACCCCTTATAAGAAATCAAACTACGCCAAGGAAGACATCGATAGGAGAATATTGTATTGGGCCAAACGGTCAAATGAACCGTGTACATATAGAATAATCGAGCCTCCAAAGTAAAAGAAAAACATGTACACATACATCAAATATTTGAGGAAGCCTTTTTTCTTGCCAAAACACTCGAAGAAATTCAATATTTTCATGTAAAATGGCCCAAAGGACAGAAACCCTCGAACACTCGGGGACTGTCGTCGACAGTCAACTCATCGAAGCCATAAAAAACTCGAATTCGTAAGACATCAACAAGGCAATTTCGAGCTCGTAAGACCTTAGTGAGGCCGCATCGAGTCTGTAACACCTCAATGAGGCAATACCAAGCTTGTAAGACCTTAACGAGGCATACTCAAATTTATAAGATCTTAAAAAGGCATAACCACAATATGAAGGCCAAGGCTATATATCGAACTTATAAGACCCCTAAAAATGAATACCCTCAATATAGACGCCAAGGTCGCCAAGCACGGGGACTAAAGGCTACGGCCAAATAGAAAGACTACGGTCGAACTAAAAGGATACGACTAAATTAATGTGGCTCGGAGACATCCGAGTGCCGCTATAAAACTAAAGGCCTCCAAATACTTCGAAAGTACTTCGAAAAGAACCGGTTAATCATGCTACCCCCAGCATAAGCAAAGGAGCTTCGATAATATCAATTCCAAACAATAAAAAGGATTCAAAAATAATCAGCCTTCGATGAAAAGGTTTTGAAAACTCAACCTTCGAGCGAGCCTCCCGAGGTACTTAGCTATCGTCACATACCAACTCATAATTGAAGTTCTCGTTTGAGCTGTCGATGAGTCGGAGAAACATAAAACATGCCAAGGCATAATCAAAACCTTAAATATTCAACCGAAATTGGGAAAACTATAGCCATATCAGAGGTCGCATCGACCCAATCTAAAAAGTGCCAAAGGGCTAATGCGTAATAGCCTAAGGGCCAGCCTAAAGAGCCTAAGGGCTAACGCGTAAGAGCCTAAGAGCCAGCCCAAAGAGCCTAAGGGACAATTTTTTGAAACCCAAAAGGTCAACGAGCCTGAGTCAAAACTTGATTCAAGGATCAAGACCTAAACGGTCAACTATCATCAATTATTCATCAAAGCACAACCTAAGGTTTCCTACCTTAAAAGTCCAACATATCAGACTAATTATCGACATTCAAAACATAAACAAAGACACAAGCAAGCGGAAATTCATATGAAGGGAAAACTAAAGTTTTCTTTTTTATTATGAAAAATGGTATAAAGATACATTTACACTACTCCCGCAGGGAGCCTTATACAAAGAACAAGAAAGAAAAACCTAGTCTACCCTCAGGGACTTAGCCTTTCTACCCCGGGAACTATGTCACCATTGGCTCCATCGGGACCAGCTCCCTCACCCGTCCCCTCCTCTTCATCTTTGTCATCAAAAATAAGGAACTTCGCATAGAAATCGTCTGCATTGGATTTCTATATCTCCTCCGAGAGATCGAGGCCCTTACCCTGAATCTCCTCGAGAGTTTCCCTTCGAGATTTACACCCGCATATTTATTTCTTCTCCTCTCTTGATCGAAAGCCCTCCTCAGCTTCGTACGAGCTTTATCAATATCTTTTAGATAGATGGCCACCTTCTTATCAGCCTTTGCTCAGACATCCTCGGCTTCGGCTCGGTCATCCACAACCTCGTCCTTCATCTTCAAAAGATCTATTTCAAGCTTAGAAATTCTGCTCGTCTGGACTGAGTCACCTTATCGAGTATTAAGAAGCTACACCTCGAGGGTGGGGACCTTTGCCAAAGCATTCCTTTTGGCCGCAACATGAACATCTATCTATGCCCTCAAATCGTTGCATTTAGAATTGACCTAGTTGGCTTCGCCTCGACGGCGCTCCAGCATATCTATCTTTCTCTGCAACTGGAATACTGAAATATTAGTTTCCGAAGATGGGAGAAAAGGCATGTATCCTCTCAAAATAGAAATTACCTATTTCTCAAGGTTGCCTTCATAATTGTGACTTCGGTCCAACTCCGATCGAAGTTATATCAGCTCTCTTGTCTTCTTATCGCAAAGAAGCCTGAGAGATTTCTCCCCAGCTAGGGCCTTACGCAACTTAGAATCACAGCGAAATAGCTCAGCCTTGAGCTTATCAAAGGCCTACGATAAATAAAAGTTCAGTTAAAAAGGAGAGAGTATGAAGCTGGACAAGTTATAATAACTTCAAAACTCACCATGGAGCAGGGCCACTGAGCTTCCTCGAAGGTCGACCTCGCATCTACCGGCTCGGTCTCATCGGCCCTGGCAGAGCCACCCGAGGCACTTTGATTGGGCGGAGACACGTCGAAGCCTATTCACTTCGGGGTACTTCCCGACGTCCGAAAGCCAGCCGCCAAGTTAGGTAATAAAGGACCTTCATCTTTCCTCGCTTGAGGAATATCTCCCTCGAGACTAGGGTCCTTGAGCTCAGCATGCTCAACAGCCTCAGGAGGCTTCCTGGTCCGAGCTGTCAATGAAGAATCATCCTCCCCGGGCGTATTCATGTCCACAGAATGACCGATAAATATAAGATCGTCATCAGTGACAACATCCTCCTCGCACCCCCAGGCAGGTCTTGCCTTGATACGAGAGTCCCCATCCTTCGAGGGTCTTTTCCTCTTATTTTTCTTTCTTCTCTCAAAAGTCAAAGGTTCTTCTTCCTCCTCGAAAGGGGACGGTCTCCCCTAAAAAAACTCGTAGATACCTGCAATAAAGAAATTAGTATGCGCAAAAGAGAGAACTCCTCAAGAGAAGGACTGCATAAGCACGTACCACGGTGCTTAGCCTTATATTTGCCCTTCGACAGATCCAACCACTTGCTCTCATCATAAGTTGAAGAGGCAGCCAGTTTGTAGGCCCAGTACGCAAGATCGGGGACCTCATTTAGCATCCACGAGATCGCTGCGAAAAAGAAAAGAAACCGTCCTTACGGGGTCTGGCTATGCCAAGAACAAAGATAATAGAGTTCAGTATGTCACTTACGCTTGGAATTCCATTTCTCAGGAAACGGCAGGAACTCCACTGGAATAATATCGATGGTCCTCACTCGAACAAACCGACTCATCCACCCTCGATACATGTTCTCTTCATCACTAGCATTAAAAGGCTTGGTGGATTGACGTCGTAGAGTAATTAGTCCTCGATAATGCAATGGCCTATACAATCTGATGAAGTGGCTAAGCGTGAACCCGAGCCCGGTATTTTCGGCAAAAAAAACTCATCATCAACATGATATGCCAGAAAGATGGATGGATCTGAGCCAATGTAACTCTATATCTTCGACAAAAATCGAGCACGAGTCGGTCGAGAAGGCCCAACGTAAAAGGGTACGTATATACGTTCAGAAACCCTTCTTTGAAGGCGTCAAACAAAAAAGTTCCTTTGCATTCCAAATAATATATTTGCAAAGGTGCAGTTACGAAACTCCTACGCGGATTCCATGTGCAAAAGAAGAAGAAGAAGTAAAATGAGGGTGGCTTAATCTTCATCCTCGCTACTCCCCGAGCCACTCACAGAGCCCTCGTCTAAACAAGTCGGAGCTGCTAACTCCTCTTCCAAGGCCTTTGCTTCTTCGATCTCGGTGGAAAGATCAAAACCCTTGGCATGCACTTTATCGAAGGCCTTTCTCCGAGCATCTAACCGAGAGTGTGCGAGAGCGCGAGCCAGCTTGAGATCAGCCTCTTCAGATATCTCCCTGGATCAAGTATTCGCCAAAACAACGTCATCCCAATACGAGGATAAGAGTGCATCGGCTTCAGACTTAGCCATGGATAACGCAGCAGCCGACTCAACATGAAGCAAAATGGAATTCGTGAGCCTTCTCCTTAGCACCTTGAAGAAGACCCTAGGTCGATGACAGCTCCCCTCGGAGAGTATCCCTTTCAAAAGTCATGCTATCCTTGCACCGCTTCAGCTCAAGTATATTGATATCTTCGGCCGCAATTTCTTCCTGAAGCTGCTCCTGTAGGGCATCCTTTCTCTTGCTCTGTAAATGCCGATCCAAGATAGTAAACACCAAGTTATGAAAGCAAAAGACAATCTCACGAATACCGAAGTACCAGCTCAATGAAGTTGGCCTGCTTTTGGAGCACTTTTTCTGAGCTCGCTCGAAGGCTGTTCAGTTCCTCCTCTCGTCGGGCGTACGGAGCTTTAAGTTCTTTTGATTCCACGACAAGCTTCTTAAACTCCTCCTCACTATGAGTCAGTTCAGCACTTAACTTAAAGAAGGCCTGGTCATACATCATCATGACCTATAGCACAAAGGAAATAAATTAGAAAAAAAACAAAGATCAAAACTCAAGGCACAAGGGTTATGTCATAAATCACATGTTTTTGGAGTTTCGCAGCCTCCTCGAGAATGACTGGAGCATCGAGATTGGCATCCTCTTCAACACCATCTAAAAAATCCCCAAATTCATTATCCTCCCCCCGGGATGCCCCCGCATCGGCAGCCTCTCTGTTCTAGGCATCCCGTATTTGTCCTGGGGAAAATGACGAGCCCGGTTGAAGACCGCCTATGACATCAACCTCTATCGAGGTTTCTTCTTGCCCTCGAGAAGCCTCAGAGTGGGATCCTCCGAATGCGCCGACCAAGTGTTCCTGAGCACATGACGTATCTTTTTCACTGATCGGCTCGGGGACTGCATCCGCAACCTCCTCGAAGGACTCCTCAAAACAAGGTGGGACCGCACCGGCCGCCTCTAACTCGATAGTTTTCTGCCCGACAACCGTCGAAGCATCAGTTCCTCGTTTTTCCTAATGAACCAGTGGGCAGCCGTCATCATCTTCAGCATGAAGACTCTCAGCCGCTGCCGTAGTTAGGACCGTTTTATCAATCTTGGGCTTTCGAGCCTTAGCTCTCTTTGGTTTTGGGGATTCCGCCGGCGTCTTCTTCTTTCTCTTTTTATCCTTGGCGGGTTTTTAGGCCTCTTCTTTGCCAAAAGGAGGTGATCTCATTAAAATAGCTTCCTCGAGGCCTGCACAAGCATAAAATGTTGAAAATACCGCAAAAAAATCCATGCATAAGAAATTTAGAAATACAAACGGTGAATACATACTGTGATTTTTAGCCTCCCATCGAGTTTTGGCCAAATCACGCTAAACACGCTTGTCATATGATGAGGCGAAGTCTAAAAGTCTAACCCAGCCCAGGAGGTCCTCGACCGCGCTAGGAAACCACACGTTGGCTACGCAACCAGGGAAGGACCAATTCGAGGAGAAAAAATAAAGGAGAAGAAAAGAGGACATTCATATGATAAAGCATGCTCAGAATAATGACACTTACGTCTTATATTCCATTCCTCAGGGAATGACATCTTCGCGGCAGGGATGAGGTCCTAGGTCCTGACTCGAACGAAGCGACGCATCCACCCCCGGTCTTTATCTTCGTCAGTATTAACAAATAATGCTTTAGAGGATCGATGCCGCAACTTGACTAAGCCTCCTTGATAGAGGTGAGGGCTATATAATCTGATTAAATGATCGAGGGTGAAAGACATCCCCTCGATCATGTTCGAGAAATGTCCAGTTAGATAAATGATTCTCCAAAATGAAGGGTAAATTTGACCAAGTGTCACTCGGTATTCTCGGCAGAAATCGAGGATCCCCGGGTCTATCGATGGAGAAGAACAATCTACAGGGCCTAAAGCAAAAGGATACGTATACACACTGAGGAAACCAGATTTATATGTAGTTATGTCCTCTTCCGAAGAAAGGATCTCTTCGTGTACCGCCTCTCCCCAACAGAAATTTTTTTCACCTTCTCTTTGTCAATTATTAAATTAACATATCGAGACATGGGCTCGCATCGGCCAGATGTCGAAGAAGGTTTGTCGACTTTAAAATCGGAGGACGTATCGAAGGACCCCGGAACACACTCCTCAATGCTGGGAGGCACTACACTTTTGCTCCTTGACGAGCGTGATGAAGAAGGGGCTTCCCCTTTTTGGGGTACCGTCTTAGAAGTTCTGGATATGGTAATAACGAAGTTTCAAAGCAAAATGGCGAAGAAGTAAATGTAGAAGAAGGGTAAACACGAGAAACTGTTAACAATTTTTTTTGAAGATCTAAAAATGTTGCAAAGGTTTGAAAGATAGGGAATTGTAGTATTTATAAGTAAATGGGAGGAGTTGAAAGGACGACAATAGCGGTTCGTGGGCTTATCGAGAACCGTGTTGGCGAGACCCCTATATAGCTTTTTCACCACAACATTTAATGACCTCACGTGGCTAGCATCACAATGAGTGCATCGAGGAGGCAAGAACTTAAGATCGTTTCTTATCATTTCATTCTAATAAACGAGGGACAATTTGTATACGGCCAAAATCGAAAGAGTTCGACTTAGTGGCTATCGTAGCATTCTATGACTAAACGTCGAGGAACTTGAAGGAGAATTTGATGTATGCACCCGAGGTGCGTCCCTCGAAGGAGCACTCGAGGGTCATCCTCGGAGCGACATAAATCGATGATCATCATGGAAAGGAGGGAAAATTCCCAAGTACACGTGGTTAGAATTGACCAGGTCTGCAAAAATAGTACATATCCATGCTGACTCATTACACAGCTGTACTAGTAGCATTTATTCGTCATTTATTAGGCATGTACTATATTGGGATCCCATCCCTTCCTATATAAAGGGGTCCCTGGCCATCTTGTAAAGGGGATCTGCATTATTACATAATATATTGAATATAACACAACATTCTCTCCTCTTTGCTAACACTATTGTTCTTCACATTTATTGTTCTTCATTTATTTCTCATCATTAACTGCAAAAGGCCACCTTTAAAGCCCTCATTATCATTGATTCTTCATCGATTATTCATTACCACTAGTCTCATCTAAACCTCGAGGCCCCCTTCCAGCTAGCTCGAAGCCCAACCTTGTAACTCTATTGGTTTGCATTTCTTATTTTCTTTACTCACACTTAGCATTTATTGCCTAACAACTATTAAAATAGATCACGTATTTTTAAAGCACAAAATCAAATATAATTATAGCTACCATTTTCAAGGTAAATACTTAACTTAAAAAAAGGGAAAGGCAATGTCATTTCCTAAAATGAAAATTTGGAAAGAAAGGTTAATATAATATCAAGAAAATAACTAATATTCTTCAGATTTCCAACATATTTTGTATAGTTTAATGTGGATGAACTTCTACAAACATTAGTTTGAAGTACCAATATTTCAGTTTTCTTATTTTATTTTAAATATTATTTTATTTAGGCGAAATACATAAACGGTCCCTTTAAGTTGTTCTCAACGGTCAGATAGATACCTCAATTGAGTCAATTTCCAGTTAGACACTTCAAGTAACTATAAAGTGTATCAAGTAAATACCCGATCCAATCAAGCCATATCGCGAGTAATACACATTCTAAGACTATTTTAAGAACCAATTAATATTTGACACGTGGCTAACAATAAAAATTAAAATTAAATCATAATTAATTTAAAAAGAAAAGAGAACCACTTATCACCCTTTCGTCTACCCTCTCCCCCCCTTCTCACTTCTACCTCATCTGTTCTTCTTCCAAGCCCTCCCCTACCATGACTATTTATTCAAAAATTTATTTCGTAATTCAAACAAAACAACAATAACCCATTTTTTTTGTTCAGCTTTTTTTATTTTTTTATTTTTGATTTAGTTACTTTTTTAGCTATTGAAATACATAACTCATCTCAGACAAAAAAAATTGCGTGTAAGCCAGATTTTTTCGTGGGAACAATATCGTGGGAACAAAAAAGAATTTGTGCGCACAAAAAGAAATTGCGTGTAAGCGAGACAAAAAAAAATTGTGTGGGAACAATATCGCAATGGAATTTGTGCGCACAAATTTTGGAGATTACTATATTAGATCAGGGTGGGAGAGATATAATTTGGAAGAAACTTATTAATTGTTCTTGTTTTTCATCAATGGTGAAACTTGAAGAAGAAAGAAGTATGAAGATGAAGGTAAGTGAGTCATTAAAATAAGGTTAATTTAAAAAAAAAAAAGAAGAGAAAAACATAATTTTGAGGGTTTCACGCGCCTAGACATGAGTAAAAAGCACACACTTTGCCATATAAAGGTGTCTCTCTGGTCATTAGTATAATTGAGGTGTCTATCTGACCGTTGAGCACAACTTGAAGGGGCTGTTTATGTATTTCGCCTTTTATATATAAATAACTTCATCGATTTCCTAGTAAAGCAATAATTGTGGATTTGTGGTATGCACACACATGTAATGCTTCTTGAACTAAATAATTTTTTTCATGCTCTAGCAAGAACATTATATTTCCAAAAAAAAAGTATGATATTAATCAACTATATGCTAAAGCTCAGTTTGGTTTCAAAAAATTATCAAAATCTATATTTTAAATAAAATCCAGCAAATAAAGAAGAGATCTTTTAATGTATTTGTTTGGAAGTATAAAGGAAGTCTAAACTCTAAAATAGGAAATCTTTTAGACCAGAACAATCTTAGCCTCTTGTGTTTATCCCATTTTTATTATCTCTCATTTTTGAAGACTTTAAATAATGCAAGAAATATGGCCATTGATTCTAACGAAATTGAACTAATTAATCAGTTCCTTTCTCTGTTTTATAAGGTAGAATTGGGACTCGCCCCAGGGCGAAGCACTCGTAAAACGTCCCTGGACTTATGTGTGAGACTTAGTTCTGTGAGGCTTACGCCTCGGCTGTCGGGGCTTACGCCCCCGACACCCCCAACGCCTAGCGTACAAGGCTCGCCTAATAGAACTTTATGCAATTGAGTGTAACTAACCTTGTAAATGCACAAATTTACTTAATAAATTGTTGACTATTCAAAATTACTTTTTTCTTAATCATAAATCATTAAGTTGAGAGTATTTTATGTCATCATTAGAATAAAAATTATTGCATGTTATCCACTAAAGCTGCTATGATAGTAAACTTTAAATAAATCTTTCATTTAAAAAATATATATTTGTTAACTTTTGTTATGTCATTATTATATAATAGTCCATAATTTTTTTATAATTATTTTTCTAAATATGTTTATTTTCATGTTTGTGTGATATAATACTTATTAATTTAATAGCTTAGTATAAGCTATCAACTATTTACAAATAATTAGTTATCATGATATTCTATGGTGAATTATGTGCCACTTTATTAACTTGTTGAAACTTAAAAATAAATGATGCTAGAGAATCATATTTAAATTGTGAATAATGCTTTTATATAAATTCTCATTCAAATAGAAAGTATATTAAATAAAAGGAGTATTTATAAAAAAAAAATTAATTATAATATTGAAATTTTTTCAAGATTCATTACTCTTTAAGAGATATGTATAAATTTCGTATTGAATACATTACTTTTGTTGTTTGAGTTGTAATGACGTTGCAACTAATTTGCATATTATAATATATGTCATACTTTTCGTATTATTCATGGTTGATTATAATTTATAAATATTTTAAATAGATTATTTACTATAATTTTGTGATTTTAATGTAATTTTTATAATTATTATTTATTTTATACTATATTAAAATTCTTGAGATTAGTAAAATTTAAAGATTTGTGGGACTTACGACCCATGTCTCAGGGCTTACGCCTCGCCTTGTCAGAGGTGAAATGCCTTGCCTCACGCCCCACCTTTTAAAACATTGGTTCCTTTCTCTATATAATTTGCAATTTCAATAACAAGAAATATATTAAAGGAACGATTGAACAGAAACGAGGAAGGAGATTGAGATGGAGAAGGGAGAATCGATTAATTGGTAGTCAGTAATAGTAATGGTGGCCTGAGGTTAAAAATGGATGAATAAGAAATGGGCTAAATTACCTTAATTTGTTTTTTTTAAAATCTCAATTCTATGTGTAAAATAGTTGGCACCACTAATCCATATAGGAGCGTATGTAACTCGCGTATTAGACCTGCTAAAGATTTGTGTCTACGAGTTCAACTTTTCGAGGGTGTCTGGCTAAACTTATAAGTTGGTCAAGCTGACTTATAAGTACTTTTTGGCTTATTTATGCATTTGGTATTATTAAAAGTGCTTATAAGCCAAAAGTCATAAGTTGGTCTCTCCCAACTCATCAAATTTCAGCTTAGAAGCACTTAAGGTTTGACCAAAAAATTTAGAGCCCGTTTGGATTGGCTTAAAAAAAGTAGCTTTTAAGCACTTGTGCTTAAAAGCAACTTTTAAGTGCTGGAGCTTATTTTATAAATAAACAGTTACATGTTTGGATAAAAGTACTGAAGCTTAAAAAAAGCTGTTGAATTGTTTGGCAAACAAGTGGTGGTAAGCACTTTTTCTTATTAAAAAGATGAAAATATAAAAACTTTGGTATTATAAAAATGAAGATGAAGAGGAAAGAAGAGGGTAATTTTGGTATTATAAAAACTTATAAGGGCAAGAGAGTAATTTTATTGGTCAAACTAAAATGGCTAAAATGGCTTTTAAGCCAAAATAAAAAAAGTTGGGGTCAGCCAACTTGTTGCTTTTGGCTTTTTTTAAGCACTTAAGCTTTTTTTAAGAAGCTTTTTTTGTTGCCAAATACTCCAAAAAATAAAAAAGTGCTTAAAAGCTGGTTTGACCAGCTTTTAAACCCATCCAAACACCCTCTTAGTATTCTATCCCTAAAATACTTCTTTTTAAAACAAAACTCTTCGTATACCCAGTTTTTCAGCTGCTTATAATTAATTTCAGCACTTTTATCCAAACACGTAACTGCTTATTTTTTAAATCACCTTCAGCATTTAAAAGTGCTTTTAAGCACCTAATAATTATCAACTACCCTAAGCTCTATATTTGTTGAGCTTTATATATTTGCACTCGCAAAATTGAAGTGCTTGCCAGCAGTGACCGAATTTGAGGATCTGTTTTTGTATAACGCCAAAAATTTATGTAGTTGCTGATTCAGTTTAATAAAATTTGTTGTTTGAGTTCGAAGAAAAAATACAATATTTGTTTTTCTTTTCATTTTTAAATATGTTTGTCTTATTTAACTGTTTAGGAAGTCCTTTTTTATTAGAAAATGTCGGACAACGTCTCTTATAAATGATGATGTTATATGAATAAAGATAAGGAAATGTCGTTCGCTTTTTTTACCCTTTAAAAATAAAGGTTACACTGAATAATATTATCATTTAATTATTCCCCCAATATTTAGCACTTTTAAGTCAACTAAAATTTTGCTTATTAAAATTTTCCTTATTTAAACTACTACATAGGAAATCCTAATATTTATGACATCAAAATAAATCAAAGTGAACAAATTATTTATAGAAACTAATTAGAAACGTACATAGTATCAGGTTTCATCAAACATTTTATGGTTCCATGAAATGCATACTTTTCTCCCAAATTAAAGTATAGTCTATATAATTATTTTCCTGAAAAATATACTTTTGTCATTAAAGTGTAGTCTATATTTTGACTATCTACTAATCTTTAACCCATTATGCCCATCTAAAAATTATGAATACCACGAAAAACTTAAAAACCAAAATTTGAAATAATGCAGCCGAAATATATGAAAAAGTAACAAAAACATAAATATATAGCTCTCTATAGTCTGGAACAACATAAACATAGTCATTGGAAACAATTACTGTAATATTAAAATTTGTAGAATTTTAAATCAGTTAAAATTTTGATTCTTAAATTCTTTTTATTTGAATCATGTAGAAAAATCTAATAACTAAAAGTTTAAATCAATAAAAATTTTACCTTAAATAAATTCTTTCATTATTTGGACTATGCAATATAACTATAACACATTGCATGTTAATCTTAATATTCAGAACTTCAAAATTCACTTAAATTTTATTTATTGAATTTTTGTATAATATTTAAAAATTACGCTCAGTAATTATTCCAACTTGCAGAATCATAAAATAAAATATATTCTAAATGAGTAGAATTTACTCAATAATGGCAGAATATCATACACTCAATAAGTATTTTTCTCTTAATATTTGCAGACTTGAAGCAATAACGATAAAATAGTAAAAGATAAGAATATCTAAATGAGCTATCGTTAATTGTTTTTCTTTTATTCCCATAAATATTCCTACAAATTATAAGAAATTATTTGTAGGAATATTTATGTGAACCTGTTTGACTGAGCATGGAATTTAAGAAAAAATGAAGACTTTTGGAATTTGTGGTCTTAAACAAGTCAAAAATGGTCCTAGAATATTTGTGTGGTTATAAAAGCTTCTCATTAAGGATAAAATTGTAAGTTTAAGCTAAATTGTTACTACCAAATTTTGAAAGAGTTCATTCTTTTTTAAACGGACTAAAAAAAAAAAGGTTCACATAAACTGAAACAGAGGGAGTATTATGTTATTTGTTATAAATTATTAATTAAATATCAGTCATCTTTTAAGTTTATAATGCCACTTATCAATTTGTATAATTTGAAAACTTATCGTAATAAAAATATTTTTTTTACTTGTTTGTTTGTGAGAAATTTAAAAGTAGCCAGGTTTACCACTAGTCGTTGAAAAATAGCCAAGTTTCAAAAGTCATCGAAATTTAACCACTTTAAATCTGAGCGAAAATACTGTTCAAAATCCGAAAAAATACGTCCGCAAATTTTACGGGAGTTCCAGCATAAGTATACTTGAACTCCAGTAAATTTTACAGGAGTTCCAGGATAACTATGCTGGAACTCCCGCAAATTTTACGGGAGTTCAAGCATAATTATGCTGGAACTCCCGCAAATTTTACGGGAGTTCCAGCAAGTATAATTGTCCAGTATAATATACTGGAGTTTGGAGCACTGGTGCTCCAGTCTCCCGCAAATTTTACAGGAGTTAGCAAAGTATACCGGTCCAGCATAATATGCTGGAGTTCGTACACAAATGCACCAGAACTCCCGTATATTATACTGGACCGGTCCCTGTTGCAGCAAAATAGTGGCTATTTTTTATTGACTTGGTAAGCGCTGACTATTTTTCATTGACCAATGTGAAAACTGGCTATACAATGATATTTTAACTGTTTGTTTCTATATTAGGAAAAAAGTTAACAATAAGTTTATAAGTTATTCTGCGAAGACTTTCATCCTATATTTTGCTTGCTAAATAGGATTAACATTTATATTTTTAGGAAGTTATGTAATTTATTTTTATTTTAGAATTTAATTATATTATTTAACAATATTAATTTATGTAATTTTAAAACAATATTTATTCATTGACATGTGAAACAGGCGTACCTAAATACTAGTAGCAAGAAAAGTGGCGCAGCACTCAACGGTTACAAAGTGCATTGAATGAAATTTTACAAGTCGCACACGAGTTACAAGTCGCATTCAGTGAATGAAGTCTCAATGATTGCGATTAAGCAGTGTCATCGGTATATAGCTGTAGTAAATTATTTACTCCCGTGCGAAATAAGTGATTTTTGCAATGTTTTCACACAGATTAAAGAATGTATTTTTTAATATTAATTAACAATTAAATAACTTTTACTATCTCACGTAAACACTCCTAACATATATTTCAAGGATAATGTAGAAAAAAATAATTAATTTATTCTTAAAATCTGAAAAAATTACTTATTTTGGACCACAAATAAAAGGCTAAAAAATTATTTATTTGGCAGGAGGTAGTAATAGCCAAAAAATAAAATAAAATAAAAATTGAAGCAATTATACATTTAAGTTTTTATTTTTATTTTTTATTACTATGCAAGGGTTTAACATCGCTGATATTTGGAAAGAAAGTTTCCCCAATATTTCTTCTGCTAAACAGCCACTGCTCCTCTCATTAACCTTTGATTTGGTTCCTCCTCAAGCTCTTTTATTCATTCAGTCGTTGCGTCTTCCTCTTAATTACTTTGTTACCGGTAAGCACTCATGTTTATTTTTGTGAATTTCCCCCCTTCGTTTGTATTTATGTTTTTTTGTTACTTTCTGTGAAGACGAGGAAATAAGGGTTTTGGTTTTATACACTTATATTTTTTTGATGACCGGCAAATTCGTTGAGTTTCGAAACTCAGGATAATGTGTCTGTCCCTCAACAATTCTACACTAACGCATATGAAATGTTTGATAAAATGTCCATTAGGAGAATCTTACCTATTGCTTTGGGAGATTTCTCAATTCTATGGCAGTCTGTATAAAATGCAGTCTTGTGTACGAAGTATCTTACGTTCACGCAGAGATGGGCCACACCCCAAGGGGTGTTATGTAGGAAGCCTACTCTAATATAAGTGCCAATAGCTGATTCCACGGCTCGAACCTCTTATAGGTCACACGAATACAACTTTACCATTGCTCCAAAGTTCTCTTTTAATGTGGCACTCTGGATAGTAATCCTAATTTCAAATTTTCAGTAACATAATTACTCAAATTTAACCAATATAATATACAACAAACAATTTCTGAGGTTGCTTCGAAGTATTCAGTGTGTTTGATTGTTAAAATTAAGAAGTAATAAAAGTAGTTCCAAGGCTTAGTTCAAGTGGCAAAGGTTAAGTGACCGTTTAGCCCTGCATTATGCAATCTAAGCTTGGTATTAAGTGCAGATAGGTAGAGCTGGCAGGCCCCCTGTTCCTGAGTTTTAAGGCTGCAATTGGTCCTAAGGGTTTGCCCCAGATGGATTTTTTTGGTCATGCTTAATTCTTCTAGACCATATTTAAGTATTTTTGAAGCTTATGCCTTAACATTTGTACCTTTTGAATTGAATGTTTGTCCTATGAAGAAGGTTCATCAGCTTTACATCCTGTTACTTCTTTTAAAGCCAAAAAAAAAGAGCAGCTTTGATCTTGTCATATTAAATGCATCTGCCTTAAAAATGAGACTCAATTATATCTTAACCTTTTTTTCTCAGCCATAATAATCAGTTAGTAGAAAGTACATTATACAAAAATTATCAACCAAATAAATATTTCGATAATTGAAATAATGAAGAAAATTGCCAAGGAGAATAAAGATAGTGAACAAATATAAAAGTACTTTCGAAGCCGACTCCAATACTCTCAGATCAAAATCTATGCCTGAGTTTTTTTATTCTCTCATTAATAAGAACTACTGATTTTGATGGATGTGTTCATAATTTTCTTTGGAAGCTTTAGTCCACTAGGCTAAACTTGTCCTATTCTACTCTTCCGTTTTTTGTCACACTATGATCATAACTATTTCCTAATCTAGAATAATAGTTTGCATAGGACTGAAGCATTGTAACAAGGTCGCGTAGGAAGTGTTAAAAGCTAAAAGCAGAGCTTGGACTATTGGGTTAAAGATAACACTGATTTGATTATCTGTGTCACGACCCGACGAGGGCCATGACCGGCACTAAGTCAATCTTGAGATTGCATTTTGGCTTGTGTTAGTGATAGCATGGCTTGAAGCTTATACAGTTGTTGTGGGAGCTTGTGGCTTGAGATTGTCAATATTTTCTAAACTTAGCATGTTAGAATTACTAGTGCTATGGTGCATTGAGCACGTGTTGATTGAAGGCTGACATGGTTAATGTTTTGGTTTGCTCCCGGTAGAGAAGAGATTCTGCCGGATTTTTAATATTGCAAATAAGTTAGGCTTGCTCATCTGATAAAATTAGAGCTAGGGGTGTTCATAAAAATCCGAAAACCGAACCAAACCGAAAACCAAATCAAACCGACCAAAAAAACCGATATTTTTTGGTTTGGTTTGGTTTTGGTTTTGAATTTTAAAAACCGATCAAGTTTGGTTTGGTTTTGGTTTTAATCAGAAAAAACCCGAACCAAACCGACTATAGGAGTAGCTATTTCAAATTTATTATTACACACATATATATATATACAAATTTTAAATTTCTTAATGGTAAATGTTAATGGTTTGCACTTTTAATATTGTTCTTTACCTTTATATTCTAGTTTCCTTTTGTTTAGTGTAAGAATCTATTTTGTGTTAAAAATAACATATTTTTAATTGAGTCCTTAAATTATTCATCACTATTTGATTCAATTATCATCAATATATTTTGGTAAATAATAGATTTCTCAAAGGGCAATTGATTTGATAGTGTTACATTGAAAATGTGGTCGCCGAAATATGTGTTTGGTAGTGTATGTCTTATATTTAAGAAAAAACCGACGAATAACCGGAAAAAACCAAAAAACAGACATAAACCGAATCGAGAAAAACCGACTTAATTGGTTTGGTTTGGTTCTAATATTTGAAAAACCGACTTACTTGGTTTGGTTTCTTTTTAGGGAAAAACCGATCCAAACCGAACCATAAACACCGCCGTCAATATGGGCTTGACCCGTTGGGCCAGCCCAGCCCAGCCCAGCCCGTGATTTAGTAGAGTTGGGCTAGAATTATTGGAGCCCATTTATGAACGAGACTTTTAAGCCCCGCCCGAAAAAGGCCATGGCCCGTAGGCCTAATAAAAATATGTATTTAAAATATATAAAATTAAAATTATATGACATAAAAAATATCAAGAAGAGTATTCCAAGCTTAAAGTTTATTAAGCTCATCATATTAAAAGATCAAGTCTTAAAATGTGAATTAGTTTTAAAAATTTAATTATTTTTAATATTAACTAACTAATATTTTATACAAATTGTAGATGTAAGTGAAAGTGAAGATGTTAAGACAACCTTCTCACAAGCGGATTCAAATGTGATTGATGAAGATGATGTGTTGGATATCCCATACGCGTCATGGACGTTCTCTTGAATAGTTTGTTTTGAGTTTTGACTTTTATTGAATGAAATATAATCTTGTCTTTCACCTTTTTAGTGTTTATTGTGATATATTGAAACAGTATAAATATTAAGTTTTCTGAAAATTTTCCAATAAGATTTTTTTAGCTTTTAAATATTTATCCTTTTTAAGTTAGAACTTAAGAAAAATATAAAATTATATTTTAAAAAATAATGGATCGGCCCGTGGGAGCCTGCAACCCACATAGGGTTGGGGTGGGCTGATCATTATAAGGCCCATCAAAATAGTGGGCTAGCCCTAACCCTCAGGGGTTGGCCTGGTGACAATTGACTTGAGACTTGGGGTTTGCTCCCTTTCAAGGTCTCAAGTTCGAAACCCACTGGGTGCAAACAATTTCTGAGGGCGATCGGACTGGGTAAAACCTGAATTAACCGTGGTGCACTTGCGGAAAACTCCTTGCCGAGGGCCTGTGCACCCCCGGAATTAGTCGGGGCTCATAGAGACTTGGACATCCGGTGCAAATAAAAAAAAAAAATTAGTGGGTTAGCCCAGCCCAGCCCAGCCCAGCCCAGCCTGTCAATTGCTAAAGCCCACGTGGGCTGGGCTAGCCTGACCCTAACCATATTGACAACTCTAGATAAAATTGAAACAATACAGAGAAGATTAGCATGGCCCTCGTCGGGTCGTGAAAATCCGCTTTAATAATGTTGTTTGGGAAGTTTAGCTCACTTGGCCAAATTTGTTAAAGGAATATTTTACATTTTTTAGATGTATGTCTAATGCAGTGCTGTGAAGAGTGTGAAGCAAGAAAAAACGACAAGCCCGTGCTCGCTTTTTTGAAGTAAAGTGGTATTTAAAAAAAAATTAAAATAAATATTGCATAGACAACACATGTAACTGTAAGTAAATGTTCAATACTTCAATATAAAAACTTAAGAGTAGCATCAATGAAAGCACAAAATGCCTATTCTTCTAAAAGATTGTCAAATTCTTGTATTCTGGTATCATTATTATATTGCTCTTCATCTTTTCTTTTTCTTCATCAACTAGGGACAAAGTAGCTGCTTTTTCCCCTTCCTCTGTGAGCTTGAAGTTGAAGTACTCCCCCTCAAACCATAAATCCTCTCCCCAACTCCATGTGCCTCCGCAGCATCATCCCAAGTGAAATTAGAAGTTTCCTCAAATACTTCTTCCTTTGCATGATCTTCTGGGACTCCAGTTAGCTATTTATTAGCATCATTGATGTTGTCTAAACTAATTGGATAAATTATATTGCGAGCATTGTAACGACTCCTCAATGTTCTATTGTACTTAATGAAGACTAGATCATTGAGATGCTTCAAGGTTAGTTTATTCCTCTTTTTTGGTATGAATCTACAATTAATAAGTAATTAGTAGATTAGGACAATTGAGATATAATTTAATTATCTCAAACACGCTCAAACATGCTCCAATTCCCTTCACACCCGAATGAGCTACAAGTTTGACTTACAACTTTGATGGCAAACTTTTGTAATTCTGGATTGGAATGGCCATATTGCTTCCACCATTCAACTGTAGAAGTAGAACAAATTTAAAAAAAATAATATTTATAAAGCAATAACTTATTAACTATAAAGCAACATATAAGCACTCGCTCACCTGGCGATTTTGTCTTTCTTTGTCTAATAGCCATGTTTTTTCCAAAAAGTTGCTCAACATCCCTATAAGTACTAAATTGCTCTGTTATTTTAGCTTGCTCGTATTCTTAAGGTATCATCTTCTCAATACATTCAATGTATACATTCCACAATTTTGCATCTCCTATAATCCTCTCTTCATTGTCATAAAACAGTTCCAGATTCAAAACAAGTTCAGTTGCATGCAAAGGGTGATGAAGCTGATTTGTCCACCTTTTATCTATGATCTCAAAGACTCATTTATATTTTTTCGATCACTAAACGAGTCTCAAATAGACTCTTTTGCCCTATTAATTGCTTCGTATAGTTAGCCTATTTGGTGATTTTTGCTCCCCATCGACCAAACGAAGTACTTTAACTAAAGGTCCACCAATCTTCAATGCATGAACCTCATTACAGAATGCATTAGAAAGCATAGTATATGCAAATTCTTTCCCTCGAGCTTCCCTTCCATAGGCATTGCCGCATTGTTAGTGTACTCATCTGAAACAAACAACTTCTTCAAATTGCTTTTTAGCTCATACATCCTATTTAAAGTCAAGAAAGCGATAGCAAATCTTGTCTTTGCAGGTTTCCCCAAGCTTCTTTGTTTGGTGAATCTCTTCTTCATATTCAATAACAAAGGCCTCTGAACAAGATAGGAATGCACTCTAATTGCCTGATTAAAGACTGTACTGAAGGGTCTTTCCTTAAAATTGTCATTGAAGATCAAATTAATGCAATGTGCTGCACATGGAGTCCAAGAAATATGCGGGTACGCTGCAGACATCAAATCACCAGCTTTAACATTTTCATTGCCGTTGTTCGTGACAACTTGAACAACATTTTCTGCTCCAATAGAGTCTATTGTACTCTTGAACAAGGAGTACATTTTTAAAGAACCAATTAAAGAGTTGCTTGCATCAACAAGAGTCAAGAAACAAGCTTGCCTTAGGAGGATTGAAGAATCAATTGAAGAGTTGCTTGCATCAACAGACTCTAGAAACAAGCTTCCCTTAGGAGAATTCACCAAGATATTGGTGATCATTTTGTCATTTTTTGGTGTCCATTTATCCATCATAATGGAACAACCAAACTTGTTCCATTCTACTTTGTGTTCCTCGACAATCTTGTTAGTCTCTTCCACCTCTTTTTTTTTTTAGATATGGACCTCTAACTTCATGATAAGTTGGAGGCTTCTTTCCTGGACCATATTAGCCTACGACCTCAATAAAAGCAGAAAAAGTGTTGGTAAGTATAATTAACACAATTAAAAGGAAGACTTGCATCGTACATCCACCGCGCAAACATTGCAACTGCACGATCCCTCAAAATCGTTTTGGCATTAGTTTGACAATTATTACTTTTCCCTTCCATATCTCCTGGTTTTTGCGGGAAATAATAATCCGTAGGACCTTTAGTCTTACCAGTAGACCTATAACTTGAAGACATTGTTTGTTTGATGTTAACGGAAGCGACAAACCATCGTCACCTTCATCTATTTCATCATCGTCATCATCAAGATTATGCACTTGTTCATGATGCATTTGAGTCTTTAAATCTTTTGTTGAAAGTATGCTTTCATTTCTTCCTTTACATGCGGCGGAACTGTAGGAAAAGATGCGATATTTGGATCACGATCGATGAAATGAAATTTTGGACGATAAATTCCCCCATTCGAAATCTTGTCACAAAAAAGACATCTAATTGCCGTCTTGTTGGTATCGCTAGCTCTTACAGAATAATCCCAAGCTGGGTCTTTCCTATCTTCTTTTGGTGCCATTAAAACAACTCAATAAGACAAAAAAACGGCAGTAAGAACTAAGAACAAAAGCTGAAGAACTGAAAAAAAAATTGGGGAGCATTTCACTGCAATTTTAAGGACTGAAACGAAAATAAAAAGAAGAAGAAGAGGAGAATGAGAAAAAGAAGACTGAAGGAAAAAAAATTGGCAGCATTTCGCTGCTATTTTAAGACTGAAACAGTGAAAGAAAGAGGAGGAGGAGGAGGAGGAGGCGGATGCTTTGCTCTGTTGCTCGATGTTTTGAAAAAAGACATAGCTTTTTTATTTTTAACGTTGGCAGTCACTTAAAATACTGAAGCGCTCGCTACTGTCACTTCTCGCTTCAATCGCGCTTCTCGCTTTTTGGCAGAAGCGCCCGCTTCACAACATAGAAGCGACCCTGTGCCCGCCTCGCTTCGCTTCGCGCTTTAAGCGCTGAAGCGAGCGCTTTTCACAACACTGGTCTAATGTCTTTTATTTCAATTGGTGCAGGATGGATGAAATTTGCATCTATATTGCTTACAATGGCAGATGGACTACTAATAACAAGTATTTGGATCATGAGACTAAATTAATTCTTGTAAATGATGAAATAACCTTTGAAGTTCTTGTTGAGAAGATTTTTCAGGTTCTAAAACTGAAAAGGGGTGAAATTGAAGTAAATATTTGGTTTGATACGAAGCTAGAAACAAGCAAAGGAATGTTAGTAACAAACGACAATGAAGTTACTACTTGCATCTTCTTGGTGAAAAATAATTCCAATTTCAAGACTGCCCGTTTCATTCTTGATATCACGGAAAGGAATTCTTTGTCAGCAAACAGTTCAAAAACAGAATTATGCAATAACATCGTACATGAAGAAGTAAATATTAGTATTCCACAAGAGGAAGGAGTATGGGAAATGCATATTGGAGATAAAGCATTGATACTGGTTGATCCAACAATGGCGCCTGAACCTCTGACAAGAAGAAAATTAACTGAGGAAACTGGACATACATCAAATGGTAGGAATGTAAGAAAAAGGTCAGCCAGTAAAAGAGGCGATTTGCGAACTATGGTTTTGAGCGAAGATGCTTCATTGGATGAAATAGTTGTTGGGTCTATATTTGAGGACAAAGAGAGTTTGAAAAAATGTTTTTCAAATAATGCTATTAAGTACCAGTTCAATTTTAAGGTCTATCGATCGAGCAAAACAAGGTATTGTCTGAATTGTTATGATGACGAATGCAGTTGGTATTTGCATTCTGCACAGGTCCATGATTCTGCATTATTCAAGATTACTAAGTTTGAGAAAAACCATAGTTGCTCTGTTGATGTAACTGACCAGCGACACGCAACCTCAAAGGTCATATCCGATTACATCAACGAGCTATTACATGACAATAAAGTAGAAATCAAACCAAGGTTTGTGGTAGAAGAAATGAGAAAGAGATATGGACTGAGCATTAGTTATTACAAAGCATGGCGTGCAATACAATTAGCTCTTGGTATGACAAGCAGAAGTCCAGAAAAGGATGATCAGACACAAAACTAAAAGGGTCTGACAATAGTGTAGCACACTGTGTTGTTCTCCAATTTGGACACTACCTACTCGAGATTTCCTCTCTACAAACGAAGTGTGGTGAGTTTCATTTTACCTACTTCTTTATGTTTCCTTTTTAATGTTTGACAAAATTTGTTTCTGGCACATGCTTTCTTTTCCCCTGCTTTGTGCATAATTATTGTTTTGGTGTTGTTCTTCAAGATCATTGTTATTGTATTTATGCTGTGATCTTGTTTTCCCCTCAAATTCTTCGTTCCATACAACTACTTAGTATTGAAATGCAAGTTAATTGAAGTCCCACCAAGGGAAGAAAAGATTTAGGAGACATGATAGGAATTACAATGTGTTATACTCATCCTTTGGTAATTTATGCAGAACCAGTTGCTGAGATAGAGCCCGTTGGTGAGCTGAATTTAAGCACTTCTTAAGTGGTGCAGTGTATTCAAAGGCGCGCGCTTAAGTCCTGAAAGCAAGGCTCAAAAAGTTGAGCACTTCGCCTCGCTTAGTAGGCACTTCAGTCTCGTCATCAAGCTCTAAGACATACTTTTCCTTGCCAATGAACGTAGCCCTAAAGAGGCGATACTAAACAAATGATATTCACTTTATCGTAATTCTTTTTCATTTTCTTTGTTCATATATTTGTCATGCACACTTATAATTATTAGTCTTGGCCTATATATATATTTTATATTTTTTCTCCATTTGCGTTTTTTTTTTGTTAAAGCCCATACTTTATTTTCGCTTTGCGCTTAAAGCCCCAACAGACCTTAGAGCCATTTTTGCGCTTTTCGCCTTTCATAACACCAAAGTGGTGTTGCGCTGAAAGCCCCAACAGACCTTAGAACTTTTTTGCGCTTCTCACCTTTCATAACACTGAAGTGGTGTAGTTGAATTTATGAAAAAGTAGTTACATGTGTGGATAGAAGAAGTGAAGCTGAAAATAAGCAATTGATGTGTTCGGTAGAAAAATGCTGATAAGCACTTTTCTTGTTAGAAGTAGTTAAATGTGTTTCCATGGTTTGATACTTAGTTAAATGTAACCAACTCATCATCCAGCTCCTCTTCTCTTTACTAAATTTCAAGTTCATTTCTACTTTGATTTTCTCAAGTTAATATGTCCATTATATGGTGGCAAGATCATGAAAGACCAAGTACCATGGTCAATGGTTAGTATCTATATTGCTTAGACTCTCTGAAGTTGTTATTGGGTGCATGTCGGATTTTCCAAAAACAGTGTATTTTGGAGAATCCAATACGGGTGCGACAGTATTTTGGAGAGTCTGTGCAATTAATATATGTGCAAGTCTGTGAACTGCGCCTGAATGTGCGAGGGAGTTGCAGAAAATCATCTGTCAGACAGAATTCCTTTTGAGATGGGTAACAGTTCATTGAACAAATGTTTCATTCTTTGAGTCCATATAGAAAAAAAAGAGTAGACAGAGGCGGACTTATATTGACATTATATTGATCTTACACATGCCTTTGCATATCTGGTAGTATGGCCCCATGTCCTTTTGAAATTGATAATTGTGAACCTTTTAATTTGTTGTATTAATTTGCAATATGCATTTCTATTAACCAAGTCATTGTATTATATAGATATTATGTAGCTAATCAGTTGTGCCCGAGTAATATTTCATTCTCACCATTGTCAGTTGGAAGAGCGATGGCACTTTAAAATCATATTTTCCTGTCGTGGTGCCATAAGCACAAACAGGGGAAGCAAAATGGTTCAAAGAAAACGGTTAACCATCCATATTATCCATTAAAAAATGGGTTGGATAATGAACTTTTTAAAAACGGGTCAAATATGAATAAAAATCATGTTATCTATTTAGAAAATGGATAACCAATGGGTCTAATAGCCCGTTTAGCCAAGATGCAAAAATCAGTTTATTTTGAGAAGTGCTTTTTTTCAAAAGTATTTTTCTCAAAAATACTTTTGGTGAGAAGCAGTTTGTGTTTGGCTAATTAGTTTGAAAAGCACTTCTGAGCAGCAATTAGTGTTTGACCAAGCTTTAAACAATATTGCTTCGAAGTGTATTTTTCTCAAAAGTGCTTCTCAAAAAAGTACTTTTGGAGAGAAGCTACTTTTTTCTGCTTCTCCAAAACTGCTTCTGCTTCTCCTCAAAAATACTTTTTTTCCTTTCAAAATCTTGGCCAAACACATCAATTTTTGGCCAAAAGTGTTTTTGGCCCAAAAAAGCACTTTTGGCCAAAAAGAAGCTTGGCCAAACATGCTATAACTTTTACATTTGTAAAGCCTGAAATTGGGGGTTCCTCAAGTTAGGGAGACTAAGAATTCTCCCAAAAGTGATCATATACAAGGAGTCATGGATAATATGGGTAATCCATATTATCCGTTGGTTAACCTGTTTTTATCCGTATTAAATATGAGTCGGGGCAGATACTTGATCCGTTTTCGACCCGAACCATATCTGCCCCTTCCGCCCCGCCCGTTTGCCACTCCTAAGCGCAAAGCATTCCACGTTCATGCAGGATTCGGAAAACGAACGCAACCCGTGGGATGTAATGTAGGCAGCCTACCTTGATGCAAGTATACTGATTCCATGGTCTAGAACTCGTGAGCTATAGATTACGGGGAGACACTTGACCGTTGCTCCAAGGCTCCCCTTCCCATAATGTAAGCAAGACAAAGCTAATTTGCATCAGATACTGTTTGGCTCAAAAGTTATCAATCTACTTTGTGAGCTTAAAAACAATCAAAAATAAATGAGGGTAAATCGTAATCAAATATAATAAAACCTAGAGACAAAAGAGATGAAATTAGTGTAGTAGATCTGATAAGATTAACTCGAGAACGAGTGTTCTTTAGATGTAGAGATAGAGAGAGAGTAAGAGAAAATAAGAGAGTTGTATTATCCGAGAATAATAATGATGCCCCTTTACAATGGGAAGGTCTCCTTTATATAGCAGGAGGCCTTCCTCGAAACAATCATAAAAGTACAAAAACTAGTCAACGTCCCCCTAGCGAGGATGCTGAGTTTTAACTGGCGTCGCCTTTGTCCCCACGCCTAAGTCGTACCCTTGCTTTAGTTGACGTATGCTCACTAGGCGTACTCTTCGGCGTAGAGACGTTGAGGGCCAAATTTGACCACATACAGTTAGTCCCTCCGCTCGTTGGAGGCGTATTCGGTAGACGTCTTCAATGGGCAGAAATGCAAACCTCGTCTTTGGAGAATTTGACCTTGCTATGGGGGCGGTGACGTGAATGAGATGAAATGTATGACATCGCCGAGCTGCTGACGCATGGCTCCCTTTTTGAAATGACGTCATTGCCCGCATGCGTCATAATTATAATTACTCCCGAGGCAGTTCAGAGGATGATGTGATGTTCTGGTTTCCCGCGCCCGTTTTGAATCATGCCTCTTCGATTTCTGTGCATCCTAACCCTGTAAGTAGAGGGAAGGTTCAATCCATTTCATCTTTCGAACCTTTGGAAAACCTTTTCTGGCTTCTTTCTTTGCCTTTCTTTCTAGCAAGGGCTTCTCCACCCCAGTTCATTGACAATATTAAATCGTGGGTGGAAAGAATGATAACTTATGCGGAGGAATGCCGTACCTGGGCCGCATTTCGTGAATGATACGGTCCGTCAGGTAATTCTTTGGCTTAGGTTTGGAGGTTCCCTTAGGTTTTGTTACCTGACTTACTCGTGTTGGCAGGTCGGAGCGCCCCTAAGAGGAAGAAAAACGTCGTTACCTCGCCTAGGGCGGGGACTGACTCTGAGGGTGGAGACATCCCAGCGGCTCGTCCAGTGATGGCGCCCCCGAGGTTCCTCAATAGGAGGTTGCTCTTGTGGCGGCGCCCGCAAGTGAAGCGACTCCTTCAATGCCATGCCCACGACCTGTGGAGGAGACTTATGAAGGTGAGAAGCGGCCAGAGAGAAAAAGACGGCGGTTAATAACGGGCAAGGGGATAGCCACAGAGGACGAGAGGGCGAGTGAGCCCCGTCAGGGGTCGAGGCCAGTTTTAGCCGATGCCATCCGTTCTGGGAGGTCGGCTCCCCAAAGGAGGGCAGTTCCCGATGCTAGCCCAGCCCACATTCCAGAGAGTGGTTCGTCGGCTGCTGTTGGAGAAGTGGGCGACGGTGCCAAGAGGGTGGACCCTGAGGCCGCCTATGTAGATGTAGATGTGTTAACGAGGGGTCCGGCCCGTGTGGGGATGATGACAGGTAGATCCAACCGCAGAATTATGATCCTAGGAGGAGGGTATAATCTGTTGCAACTCAGCGAGCAGGCCGCAACGGATATGACCCTATTATGTGCGGCCGCTGAGCGTGAAACGCTGAAAGGTGTTAGTGACGGGGATCTATCCCGGAAGTTAGCTGGCGTGGCCTTGCAGGTAGTTTTAAATTTTCTTTGTGAGTCGTAAGGCTAACTTTGATGCACACTGACTTGCCTTTCCTCTTTTTCTTCTCCTTTTAGAATCTCATTTTGGAGGTAGAGAGGAGGCGGCGAGCGCAAAGGAAGGCAGCCCACCTTTAATAAGGTGGCGAAGAAGTATCAGCGGTGCCGTGCCAAGCATCAGGCGCTGGCGGACCTACTCAAGCAGGACCCGGAATTTCAAGTTTTCCGTGAGGACCTTGAGTAGTCGGAGGCCCAACTGAAATGGAGGGTGGTCGAGCTGGAGCAGGTTGATGAGCAGCTGATGGCCGCTTGTGAGCACGTGATTTTTGCCTCACATGAATTACTCCCAAAAATTCAAAATAAAACAATTTTTTTCTTTGTGTGCAATTTTTGAGATTTTTTGCGGTATTTTTGGATAATTATTTGTATCTGTCTGTGATTGTTTATTTGTTGAAATTAATATAAAAATACAAAAATATGTCACATTTGCATCTAGGATATAATTCTACATTTAGGAGTAATTAAGTTTGCTTTACAAAAATAGAAAATCACAAAAAATATGTATTTTTGCATTTTTAGCATTTAATGTCTAAAATGTGTGATTTTATTTTAATTGATGTTTAATTTTTGTGTGATAATTATTATTAGGAGTTGATTAATATTTTAAGTTAATTTTGAATTAATTTAATATAAGATCTTTAAGTTTAATTTTGGAGCAAATAAACGAAAAGAGAACAAAAAATAGAGGGAAACGCGGATTGGGCCATGTTTCGAATTAAAGAAACTAGGCCCAAAATACACCTTACCCAACCCAAAACCCCCTAGCCCAATTCAAATCCCCCCATCTGACCAAACAACCACCCCCCCATTTGTCATTTTTCATTACACTAACTATACTAAAAAAAAAACTAAACCTAACCAAGCAC
>MDKF010333093.1:0-13809 GCA_026770625.1 Nicotiana glauca | reverse complement strand
GATTAGACCTTAAAGAAATATTTATACTAAAATAGTATAGAATTTGAGTGTGGTAAAAAATTAGGTGTTCACAACAAGGATGGCAGCACAAAAATAAGTTATTGAGCGGTATTACAATCGGAAAGCTCATCTCAGGTACTTCAGTATTGAGGACTACGTACTCAAGAAAGTTTTCCAATCCACGAGAGCAGCCAATGCAGGAAAGTTAAGTCCAAATTGGGAAGGGCCTTACAAGATTCATGGTATCGCAGGAAAAGGTGCATATGAGCTTGAAACCCAGGACGACAAGATCTTACCTTTGAATTGGAATGTTGTTCATCTGAAGAAGTACTATTTCTAAGGGAAAGAAATACCAACGGTCAGGTATCCCCACTTGCGATTTTGTTTTTGAATTGTTAAAGTTGTACTAACAATTTTAGATGATAGGCAAAAAGCTAGCCCAAACTAAATGATGAATTTAGACCTTGTTATAGACTGTGTGTCCACCAGACTGTATAGAGAACCGGGTTCTCTATGTGTTTCCTCTGAAAGTACTAATGAACCAAACTGTATAGCAATCTGGTCCTATATCAGTTTGGTACAGTGCTAAGTTTATATGAGTCCACCAAATAGTAGAGTACCTGGTCCTTTATCGGGTTATGCAGTGAATGCTAGTAAAGCAGAATGTAAATAAGGCCGAGGTTTTTTACGTGGAAAAATTCCACACAAGGAGATAAAAAAACCACGACCTACACCTGTAGGATTTTAACTTTACTAACTTGCAATCTCCCTATTACAAGCCACTTTACAATTAACTCTATTGCAAAGACTTCAACTAACTTGTGATGCTCTTATCACAAGCCACTCTATAACTATCCTAGTTACAAAGAATTTGACTAAATTTTGGTACTTCTACCACAAGCCACTTTGTCACCCTACGGTTACAAAGGCTTTGACTAACTTGTGATGTTTTCACCACAAGCCACTTTGCAATACTTCCGATTACAAAAGGATTTTTCTTATGACACAACATAATCAATGCTTCTAAGAAAGTTGTATAGGAGTTACAATGAAGATCACATTACAAAGACTCTATAAACCTAAGGACTTAAGATATCTTCGATCTTGGACCAGGTCCTTGAGGTTGCAGCAGCTCTGTTCTTGAGAGAGGTTCTTAAACACTTGAGAGAATATTTTTCTTTTCTAGTTTTGCAAGTGTTGAACGTGAATCTTATGCCTTGCATAAGGTTTATACTACACAAGACATCCGTAATGGTGTCCAATCGAAATGGAAAGTGGCTGCAACACTGTCTGTTGTACTGTCTGCTGCACTGTTGCAGACAGTCACTTTCTGCAATTGCTTTCCAACTATAGTTGACTTGTACCTCTATCAGAGAACCCTAAGGGACCAGGTCCCTATTGTGTTCCTCTTTGTACAGTTGTGGACAATCACTCAATTGCGTTCTATCTGTATAGTTGAATTGTACTTTTGTCAGAGAACTCTAAGGGACCAGGTCCCTGTTGTGTTTCTCTTTGTACAGTTGCGGACAGTCACTTTCTTCAATTGTGTTCCAGCTGTATGGTTGACTTGGACTTCTGTCAGAGAAGTACCAAAGGATCAGGTTCCTGATCTGGTTCTTGTGCACACCACCCAGATTGTCTTGAGTTGAGTAACTTGAATGATGCTTTGTATAGACTCATTGTAGGTACACCTTGAGAATGATCACTTAAAGTGATGTGAGCACTTGAGTTGGTCAGAGAATGTGTGGGCGCTTGAAACAGTGCATTGCGGCATAATCTTCGTTTCTAGTTGTGTCCAATTGACTTTGTACTGCCGTGAGGAACCCACAAGAGTATCAGGTCCTTGTCTGGGTTCCTACCTCCTGAAACTGTAGCAAGTTCACATTTGGCTAGAATCCGTTAGATACAGTGTAATCCAAGTGATTCAGGTTCCTTATCTGGTTCTTGACATTAAGTTTGTTAGATCATCAAAACACAAGGCAAAGATATTGAAAATCTATCAATCTTATCAATTTCCTCCTTTTTGATGATGACAAACTTAGCATTGAAAACAAGGAGTTAGATTTCAGAGAACTAGACTGAATATCAAGAGACCACAGGTTTCCCCTGACTTTATGCCCTTACCTACACATGTTTCCTCATATGTTCCCTCTAACTTTTTGCTATCATTCTTGGTATTTTATCTGGTTCCATACAAAAAGTTTGTTAGATCACCAAAACATAGCTTAAAAGACTTTAAGCCCATCAATTTCCCCCTTTTGATGATGACAAACTTTTGAACATTGATGACTATTTGACTGAACCAGATAAGGTACAAGCAACTGCATATGTTCCCCTGACTCTATTCTTCCCCCTAACATATGTTCCCCCTAACTCTATTCTTCCCCTTTTTGGCATCAACGAAAATACACAATCAGACAAAAAGGCATAAAGAAGTCCAACAAGGCTAACTCATGCCACATATGTGCACACAATCATGACAGAAAAGAGAAGCAAAAGGGAAAACAAGCATTGTACAAGCAAAAGAAGAGCTGTTTTATTGAAAGTAAATTTGACTATGTCAACAGGAGCAGTAACGATGAAATCCAACATGCCATCACAAAAAGATAGACAAAAGAGAAACAACAGCCACAAAATCATCAGAGCAAGAGATAATTGGCCACTGAGAGGATCCTAGGGGGCACTAGAAGAGGGAGGCTTGGTAGAGGAGGCAACAATGGTTTTGAGAGCTAGGTCCATACGGATAGTTACAGACAACTGTTAGTCAACAGTTTCTCCTGCAGGTTCTCCACTAGTTGCCTAAGTCCAGAACTTGTCTCATACTTGCCATCTCCTAGATTGTCGGGCAAGCGTGCGACCCCACAAGATTTTTTCTGAGTTAACTCTTCTGCCCAAGGCCACTGTCACTTAGAATGGTCTTTATTAAACTAGGTCCTCCCACAGTTTCCCACTTATGTTTTCTAGATATTTCAATAAACTTCCCATTCCTGCTTGCAACATCCATAATTTCACCCTCAAACAAATCTTTCTCAGCCACACCCTTTTATAAATCTTTTCACTAAGGAACTAGGTTCCTCCACATCATCTTTATCAACCTCAACCACTGAAGTGTGTTTATTAGCCAATGTTTTCCCCTATTTCATCAACCTCTTCTCCTTTTTTTTAAATACTCTGCTTACGCTTCTACAAGGCACACTCAAAAGCCACTTTCTTCTATAACCACCTGGTTTGTTTCAGCTAAAAAAGAATCAGGTTCTTAAATAGATTCTTCTATGACGGTGTCATGAACCAGAGACTCAAAAAGTACCAGAGTTCTTTCATCCCCTAAGAATGGAGTTTCTTTCCCCTGATATTCAGGAACATAGGAGAAGTAGGGTTTGCAACTCATGGAAGTGAGACCGGAGATGAGGTGACTGGAGAAGAGCAGAGGTGACTGGAGATCAGGACTATCAGGGATAGTGAAAAGGTGGGTTTCTGGTAATGGTGTTAAGGTAGGAGGAGATGTGGGAGTGATGTTGATGGCAAGAGAAAAAGATGAATATTCGTTGGTCATGGTGAGAGAAGTGGTAGAGAGTTCTGAAGGAAAAATTAAAAAGATGCAAAGGGAGACAATGGATTAGAACTGCTGGTCTAAAAAGTCAGATGATGTGGCAGTTGAATTAATTTTGCTATCCCTTTTTTTGAACAAGCATATGAAAAACACATTACTACTAACCTGTGGTGCAGGAACCAAGTTCGTGGCCTGTTTTTGTAAAAGGGTTTTTTGCAACTCTCCTTCGAAGTTCAACGCTGTACCTTTAGCTTATATGATCATCATGCGTGTTTACCTACAACAGTAAGATGTGAGTTAGGCCTAGTCAGAAAACACTTTAGCCAATTTTACCTTAGTGTGACTATCATAGTCATGTCAGCAGAAACAGGTCAAGTAATCCCAATGCCATCTTGTTTCTCAAAGTGTTCCCTGCTCAGAGCTTTGTGAAGATATATGCAATATGATCTTCCGTGCAACAAAAACTTATACAAATAAGACCCTTTTCCACACAGTCGCTTGATCCACAGTGAATGAGCACATTATTTGGCAGTTGCAACATATTCTGCTTCAGCTGTTGAGAAAGCTACTGAGTTTTGTTTCCTTATACCCCATGAGATAAAGCATGATCTGAGGAAATGAGCCATTCCAGATATGTTTTTCCTGTCCACTAGATAACCTGCATAATCAGCATTAGCATAACCAATAAGGTTGAAAACTGTCCCCTGAAGGATAGTACAGAACCAGGTTCTATATGCCCAAATATCTCAGAATTTTCTTAGAAGCCTTCAGATGAGATTCCTCAGGATTTGATTGGAACCTTGCACGTAACCCCATACTTAATACAATGTCTGGCCTACTGGCAGTAAGGTAGAGTAGAGATTCAATGATTCTCATGCTTCCATGGAAAATTTTCTCAAGAGTTCTTTGATGTATTTCTAACTGATACACATTCCCTTTATGGACTGCTTCTCTTGAAGACCCAAGAAGACATTCAGTTCCCCCATCTCACTCATTTCAAACTTACTTCCCATGAGGTTAGCAAATTTTTCACATAATGGGTTAGCTATAGCTCCAACTATGATGTCATCCACATAAATCTGATCAATGAGCAGGTTCCTTCCCCGTTTCTTCAAAGATAATGTATCATCAATCTTTCCTCTTGTGAAGCAAAGACAATGTGGATCCTAATAGATTCCATGCGAGCTACTGGGCCAAAAGTCTCATCATAATCGATCTCTTTCTCTTGATTGAATCCTTGGACAAGAAGCTTTGCCTTGTTCCTTGTAGCATTTCCATGTTCATCCAGCTCATTCCTGAATACCCACCTGGTCCTTATGATGGTTCTGTCTGAGGGTCTAGGTACCAGGTGCCATACCTTGTTTCTTTCAAATTGATGCAGTTCCTCTTGCATTTTAGTAATCCAGTATGCATCTTATAAGGTTGTCTCCTTTATCTTACTCATCATTGTTTCCTCCTTTTTACAGGAGGATGTCTCGTTGAATAGCATATGAACACTTCCTTCCATACAGTGCCATTCTGTTGTGGGCTTTGCTTTGAGGGGAGTATCCCAGAAGGAGTCCTTCATCACTCTTGGCATCAAATTTACCAGGTTGATCCTTTCCATTATTGAGAACATAGCATTTGTACTCAAATTTTCTTAGGTGAGTCAGCTTAGTTTTCCTTCTGGTCAGCAACTTATAGGCGGCAAGATTCTAGAGAGGTCTGATCATGCATCTCTTTTCACTCCTGCTCAGTATTTCCATAGGAATTGCATGCTCCGTGTTCTTTAAACTTTGAATTTGATAGACCGTGGACCAGGTCCTGCTTCATCAATATCTCCAGAAGTGAGAAACTTATATCCCCTTAATCCTTTATTCCAAGTCTTTGAATCATTATCAACTGCATTCAAGCAACTCATATCACCAGCTTAGACACGAACTTCTACCTTGTTTTTCTTTCCCATACCTAGAATGTACCCCTTCTTTCCATTTTTCAAAGGGTACATCCCTTCCTTGCAGGGCTTTTAGTGAGAGAAAATCCATGATATTTCCAGTCATATGCTTTGAGCATCTACTGTCCATGATCCATTGCAGTCCGCTTCCTCCCTCTGTTCCCTGCAAATCTAAATTATGGGTTAGATTTAGGAACCCAAACTAGTTTGGATCCCTTGTTATGATAGAAGGGATGGATAAGAGCTTTTCTAGTCCATGCAGGCAGCATTGGTTTCTTGCGAGCAGTACCTAGTCCCCTATCAGTAGTCACTTTGTTTTTCTGAACAAATTGAGCCCTGGCCTGACAATTTTCTTTGAAGTGCCCATTATTTCCATAGTGGGTACACAGCCAGTTATCAGGAACTATGACGTACTTGCTGTGAGGGTTGTAAGGAGTTTTCTCCTTTTGGAACCCGATTCCCTGCCTGTTTCCACTATTTTTGAAGTACATGGCAGTGACAGCATCTAAGGACCAGGTCCACTTGAGAGATTTCTCAAGGTCATTTTTTACTCTTTTCAATTCAGCTTGAAGCTGCTTATTTCTCTCGAGTTCACCACATATCCTAGTTCTAGCAGCTTTCAACTCGTTTTCAATCCTAATATGTTCCTCATTGGCTCTTTCCTTTCCTTTTCCATAATTTTTAGGTTTTGACTTAATCTCAGGTTTCACTATTGATTTCCTTAGGTCTGTAATTTCTGCCAAAAGATCATTCTTTTCTTTTCTTAAAGTTTCAATGGTTCTCTTATGGTTAGTAACTACAGCCACTAAGTCGTCTCTAGTTTGTTCAAATTTTGCTAATTCTAAGGTCAAAGAACCCCTATCCTCTACAAAACTATGAAAGGCATTGATTAATACGTTAGTTAAAGACATGAGTTTTCTTGGAGAATAAGAATAGGATTTCAGATTTCTCTGAACATCCCTAAAATTTACCTCTTTGTTATTTTCTTCTTCATCATCATCTGGTTGTACCATCAATGCAAAGGTTGAGTCATATTCAGCTGGTCCTTTTCTCTTGAAGTTCTTGGAGAATTCTTGCTTTAAGAGAGGATAATTTTTCATGAAGTGTCCACCCTTTCCGCACTTGTAACAAAGATCATTGTTCTTTGATCTGTTAGAGTTGCCCTTTTCTAGCACTTCTCTATTTCTTTTGACCATCTTCTGAAACCATTTATTTAAGTAAGCGATGTAACTGTCTTCCTCACTCGAATCATTGTTAGCAGCTTTAAGTACCCGGTACTTTTCCTTCTTTGGTTTTCTCCTTTCAAGAGTTGGTGGAGCAGCCATGAGGATCATTCCTAGGTATTAGCCTGATATGAAGAACCTGCTCTAATACCACTTGTTATAGACTATGTGTCCACTAGACTGTATATAGAACCGGGTTCTCGATGTGTTTCCTCTAAAAGTACTGATGAACCAAACTGTACAGCGATCTAGTCCTATATCATTTTTGTACAGTGCTAAGTTTGTGTGAGTCCACTAAATAGTAGAGTATATGTTCCTTTATCGGGTTCTACAGTGAATGCTAGTAAAGCAGAATGTAAATAAGGCTGAGGTTTTTTACGTGGAAAAATCCCACACAAGGGGATCAAAAAACCATGACCTACACCTGTAGGTTTTTAACTTCACTAACTTACAATCTCCCTATTACAAGCCACTTTACAATAACTCTATTGCAAAGACTTTAACTAACTTGTGATGCTCTCATCACAAGCCACTCTATAACTATCCTAGTTAAAGAATTTGACTAACTTGTGGAACTTCTACCACAAGCCACTTTGTCACCCTACGGTTACAAAGTCTTTGACTAACTTGTGATGTTTCCACCACAAGCCACTTTGCAATACTTCCGATTACAAAAGATTTTTCTAATGACACAACCTAATCAATGCTTCTAAGAAAGATGGATAGGAGTTACAATGAAGAACACATTACAAAGACTCTACAAACCTAAGGACTTAAGATATCTTCGATCTTGGATCAGGTCCTTGAGGTTGCAGCAGCTCTGTTCTTGAGAGAGGTTTTTGAACACTTGAGAGAATATTTTTCTTTTCTAGTTGCAAGTGTTGAACCTGAATCTTATGCCTTGCATAAGGTTTATACTACACAATACATCCTTGGTGATGTCCAATCTCAATGGTGATGTCCAATCGAAATGGAAAGTGGCTGCTGCAGTGTCTGTTGTACTGTTGTAGGCAGTCACTTTTTGTAATTGCTTTTCAGCTGTAGTTCACTTGTACTTATGTCAGATAACCCTAAGGGACCAGGTCCTTGTTGTGTTCCTCTTTATATAGTTGCGGACAATCACTCAATTGCATTCCAGCTGTATAGTTGACTTGTACTTTTGTCAGAGAACTCTAAGGGACCAGGTCCTTGTTGTGTTTCTCTTTGTACAATTACGGACAATCACTTTCTCCAATTGTGTTCCAGCTGTATGTTTGACTTGGACTTCTGTCAGAGAAGTACCAAGGGATCAGGTTCCTGATCTGGTTCTTGTGCACACCGCCCAGATTGTCTTGAGTTGAGTAAATGAATGATGCTTTGTATAGACTCATTATAGGTACGCCTTGAGAATGATAACTTGAAGTGATGTGAGAACTTGAGTTGGTTAGAGAATGAGTGGGCGCTGGAAACAGTGCAGTGCGGCATAATCTTCGTTTCCAGCTGTGTCCAATTGACTTTATACTACCGTGAGGAACCCACAAGAGTATCAAGACCTTATCTGGGTTCCTACAAAACTGTAGCAAGTTCACATTTGGCTGAAATCCGTTAGATGTGGTGTAATCCAAGTGAGTCAGTTTCCCTATCTGGCTCTTGACATTAAGTTTGTTAGATCATCAAAACACAAGGCAAAGATATTGAAAACCTATCAATCTTATCAGACCTGAAAGACACGCGGAAGAAACACAATTCCCGATCTAAGGTTGCAACTATTCTGATAGAAATAGAATGGGTTAAGCAGTCTTCATCTAAAATTATACCTCCGAGTCCCATACGTTTTTCCTTTTCAGGAAAAGGACTGCATTGAAGAAATAATCAAGTGCTCGAGATTTCATACTTCAAAGCTCAAACACTTAGAGGACTATATAATATACATATAATATATGTATAAGAAAGGCAAAGTAGGCTGAAATAATTAAATTTCAAGAATTTGCAAGTCAAGCCTAAAGTCTACTCAACAAATATCAAGTTCAGAGCAAAGTCACGAGCCAAAAACGCAAGCCTGATTCAAAAACCGTTGAAGAATACACTCGTGGATATAAATTTCAAAATCTTACGAATGTTTATGTTAAAGGCAGTATTTAGCCATGGGTCATAAAAAACGCTTGGATTTTCATTTTTACAATTCTGTTGTAAAGAAAATAGTTACGGAAGAGTTACAGAAGAAGCTTGACAAAGTTCGAATGAAAACTTTATCAAAGATATTCCAAGAAACATGTGTGTTCCTATTTCTCCTTTCGTATGTTTACACCATTATAAAGTTGATACATCTTCTTCATTAAGTGTCGTATATAAAAGGGTCCTCTTTTATAATTCATGTTTGATTAAAAAATCCATGAAATTAACTAAGCATTTCTAAAATGCAAAAAGTTAAAAGGGTAAAACAAAAATCACATATTAAAATTAAAAATAGAAGCAAGACCCTGAATTTATAAAGAAATAAGGCAAGGGCAAATCATTAAAAGAGTATAACAGAGACTCAAAGTCAAAAGCATTAAGTTGAAGCAAAAACTTTAAAATATTAAGTTGGAACTAAGTATGAACTTAGTATTAAACTAATTGTCATTATAAATTCCCAAAAAGACCTAGGGATATGTTGTTACCAAAAATATTACCCCTAAATGGGACCAGGGGTAAAACCACTAAATTTTCCACCAAAACAAAAAAGAAGAAGTTAAACTTCACAAATAAACTTTCACTATGGAGCAGGTTCTGAAGAAGAATTCAAGATGGCATCATCAACAATAGAAGGCTCGATTTGGTCAAAAGGAGCTGGGACATCCACCGCATCAAGATTAGCTTCAACATTTTCGGGAGTATCAGCCATGGGTGAAGAGAAACTTTGGCTTTGCTGAATGTTTTCTATTGTCTCATTAATCTTTTCTAACTCAGAATCCAAGTTAAAACCTTCTTGGCTTACCTCCATAAGAGTATCATGACGTGTTTTCAAAATGGCCCAACTTACTTCAACGACAGCCTTGTCCTCAAGAGCCTCGTAGTCTCTTTCCCAATGATCAATTTCACTCTTGAGCTCCGCCCTCTTAGCTAAAGCAACATCGTAAGAAGACTATATACGGGCAAGTGAACTCTACAAGAACTTGACCTTATCAATAGACACTTGGAGATCTTCTTGGGTCTGGGTGAGTGTTTGAACAAACTCACCAGCATAAACCTCTTTTTGATTCAATAAGGCCTTCATACCTCTGATCTCTTCAGTAGTTTTGGAGAGTTGTTCAGCAAAAAACGACTCGAGGAGGTTTTTATCCTTGCTCGCCTGGTTGGAAGAAGCTTTCTCAACTGCTAGCTCTAATTTCATGACTCTTAGCTGCTGCTCTAAGGTACATTTTGTCACACCTCCTTTTGGCGCTACCGCACCCCGCGAAGGGCGTGGTAAAGGGAGTTTTTTCCAATTAAAGAATAATCGAAACATGATTCGTTTATTAAGAGATCCAGAGTCACCACTTGGGAGATTTATGGTGTCCCAAGTCACCGGTTGAATCCCGAATCGAGGAAAGGTTTTGACTTTATTTAACAGTCCGCGTACCAAAAATCCGGATAAGAAATTCTGTTAACCCGGGAGAAGGTGTTAGGCATTCCCGAGTTCCGTGGTTCTAGCACGGTCGCTCAACTGTCGTATTTGGCTTATTTATCTAATTTTATAGCATGTTGAACCTATGTGCAAATTTTAACTCTTTACCGCTTTTATTATTATTATTTTAATAAAGAATTGCAACATTGTAAAAACGTATCTCGAACCATGTCACATCAATGTACCCGTGGTTATCGACACATTTCGACTCCGTTGAGATTTGGATTAGGGTCACATAAATGTGCACCCAAGTTTAAGAAAGTAAATTATTAAAGACGCGCCTAAAGCGACTAGCGTATCATTATTTTGGGTAAGGCCGTAAAATTTTTCTAAACGGCCCATCCCAAAATCTAAGTAATTTTACAAACACATATAGAGGGCCCCGCGGCTTATGTATTTTGGTTTGTCGAGGCTCGTCTCATTCATTATTCTAAAAGAATTTCAACGTCATGAAAATGCATCTCGAACCACGTCACAATCAATGTACCCGTGATTATCGATACATTTCGACTTCGTTGAGATTTGGATTTGGGTCACATAAATGTGCACCCGAATTTAAGAAAGTAATTTATTAAAGGCGTGCCTAGAGCGACTAGCATACCATTATTTTGGGTAAGGCCGTAAAATTTTGTTAAACGGCCTATCCCAAATTCTAAGTATTATAATGTAGCATTTATTGAGGGCCCCACAATTTATGTGTTTGTTTAGCGAGACTCATCTCATTTTTAAATTATGACAAAATCCATGTTCCATGCAACAAGCTGTAATTTGAAGGCAACTTCTCTATCATAATAGTTTTTAAGAAATTAGTTTAATATCCTAATATTAACAAACTATAATCTCCAAACATGTATCCTGCTAAACATATTTAACAAAGTCAAAACATCAGTACTAACAAACATGCAAAGAATAAAACCACTACCAATTCTATATAATGTAAATAGTAGTAACGTAAAATACAATCTTCAGTAGAACACAAGTTCATGCACAAAAATATTAATAATCATGTTTACCATTTTAATAAGCACAAAATATTAATACGCACAAATTCAAGCACAAGATGACAGAGATAGGAGATACAAATCTGAAATTTACAAAACAAATAATGTTTAAAATTGGGTCTTTCATCAATTCAAAATTACAACTTAGAATACTAACCGGAAATGACCGCAACGAAACAGAAACTCGACGACCTCAAAGCTCGTCGGAAGGTAAAAATGAGAGGTGTGGCTGTGTGTGTGCGTGTATGGCTTCTGGAATGAAGAAGACGAGCGTTTGGTGTTCAACGGACTGTGTCGTAGGGCTAGACATGAGGCAGCAGGGACGACGCAGTAACAACTGGTTGAAGAAGAGGAGAAGAAGGGTGGTCTTTTGGTGAGATTCAGCAGCGACTATGGAGGGAGTTGGTGGTCGTTTGGGAGGTTAACGACGGTGGAGGGGCTGGAGCGACGTGCTGGTTTCAAGGATCGTTTGGTCGTGACAGTGGTCGAACTGGTCAGCGGAAACTGGTCTTTGGCTATGGAGCTAGCGACTGGAAGGCAGTGACTCGTTTGGGGTGGCTAACGACGGAAATGGGAGGCAGACTGGTTGGGGCTGGTGGCGATGGTTAAGACGGTGGTTGGATGGTGAGGGAGATGGCGGACGAAGCAGGATGTTTACTGGAGCTGGTTGTGCGATGTCGATAGTGATCGTTGGAGGGGTATGAGGGCTGATCGTGAGGGTATGGAGGCTAGGGTTTAGTTTTAATTTGTTCGTTGGATTTTCTTCTTCAAAAATAAAGAAGGAGATAAACCCTCTGTCCAAAAACGTGAGTCCCCTCCCCTCAAAAAATCTCTCCGTGTAATCCCCCCTCCCTTGTATTTGTGTTCAAAAATTGTGAGAGACCAAGAGTGATGGGTCTCACATGTGGGTTAGGGGTTCAAGGGGTCTTGTGTTGTGTGCATTTCCCCCACGTGTGTCCCCCACGCGTGGTGGGCTCGGATTGTTATGGGCTAGGTCCGAAAATTAGGTCTAAAAATGGGTCGTTCGAACCCAAATGTTATTCTTTGCCCGAAACCGAGAATAAAAATACGATATTATTTAATTAATCCTATATAAGCAAAATAGCTATTAAACGAGACTGACAATTAAAACAAAATTATTTTTGGGTATTTTTCAAGATTAAAGTAACTACAAAACATTAATGAAATTATTTTTTTGTATTTTCGTTTTTTATATAAAGATAAAATATAAAGTACTATTTTTGTATTTTTTAAAGATTAAGATAACTACAAAACATTAATGAAACTATTTTTTTGTATTTTTGAAAATATATATAAAGGTTAAAAATAAGGTGCTATTTTTGTATTTTCCAAGTTTATGAGAAATACATAAACTAAAATTTATATATCTTTTTTTTTGTATTTTTTCATTTTTTGTAATGAAAATAAAGTGAAAGAGTCAAAATTAGCTGAGATAGCTATATTAGTCCTAAACTAATTATTTTTCGCTAAAAATATAAAAAATCTTGGGGAGGGTCAAAAATCACACGTCTACAGCTGCCCCTCTTTGACTGGAGACACAAAGAGTTTTCAGACAAAGAACGACTAGACAGGCTTTGACACGACTCTTATTCGGAGAGACTAAAAACTAAAGGAAAGGAAGAGAATGTGACCGAGCCCTGGTATATCCTTGGCTATAAAGGAATTAGGCCACGTGTAGTTCGGAAGTGAGTGAGATGATTGAGTATACCGAGGTGAAGAGCCGATCGAGGTTCTGTTCCGTCGAGGTTCCGATCCGCGGTCCTGCTATTACATCAAAAATGAAAAAGACTAACTAAGCCTATCAGCTACTAGTTACAAAATTCCTATCTATAAGTCTTCTAAAGCTTGGTCTCGAGTCTTGAATGGTGGTTCATGAAGACTTTGGATTCGAACCTTGATACTTGCTAGTTGTAGGTGCTAGTTCATCCTTCTTCGACTTTCTGGATCAGGACCCGACTTGCAGTTCTTGTGACCTCGATTATGTCTTGAGCAGACCACATCTTTTCTCCACTTCTGCACTTTAGATGGTTTTTTTTTTTGGTTGTGACGAACTTCTGTTGATCATCTCAGACTGTTGAATCGCATTCTTGAGGCGAGCTTCTGCTACTTCTAACTTGGATTGAATGCCGGGGATTTTTGTTGTAGCCCTCCGCTCTTCGGCGGGATCCTACAACCAAAACAAACAAAACAAACGAAATTTTTTCCCTAGTTTGTACCAGGAAGATTTGTGAGTCGTTAGCAAAATTGTAGACCACTTCTACTACTGATGCAATGATGAGAGTAAACTAAAGACTAGACTAGGATGTGCATCTCCTACGAGGAAAACCAAGAATTTTGACTAGCAAATACGTCTGCTAAAATAAAACATGAATGAACCAGAATTAGGAAGTGCGTCTCCTAAAGATGAATTTAAATAACCAAGACTAGGAAGTGCGTCTCCTGGGGGTGAATTTTTT
>MU741085.1:210975-269361 GCA_026770625.1 Nicotiana glauca | reverse complement strand
ATTTCTATATCCTATGTTATCTATTCTTTCTTTACATTCTTTTAAGTGTATAATAAAATTATCTAAAGTCATGTTATATATATTTTCAAACCCTAATATGTCCTAAGTGATATCAGTAGCATGAAAGGATATAAACATTTGTATGTATAGCATGATACGGGTCCTAAACTATCCAAACAATTAGCATAATAGTAGCTACGTACGGACTCTTGTCACCATGTACGTATGTAGTCCTCACAAAAAATCACATACATATATTAGATTCATTTAGGGGTTTATTTTCCTCTTACGAGGTTATAAAGGAGACTCACCTAGCTCCAAAGCTTACTTCCAGTATCAAGAACATGCTCAAACCCTCAATTTGGGGTTGAACGATACAAAACTAATTAAACGAGGTAAAAACTAGTCAATACATGCTAAAAAGTTCGTATTCTAACTATTAAAGTAATTCCCCAATCTTAAACACATGTTTCCTATATCCATCCCCGAGCTCACATGCCCGGATTCCGAAATTTTTTGAGGAAAGTTGTTACCCATAACCTAAGGATCAAGAATATATGATTTCTACTTTATTCCATAACAAATTTCGTGGTTAAATTTTATTTTTATCAAAACCCTGGATTTTACTCTAATCTCATAATTTTTCACTAATATTATGTGTTAATCTATCCAAAATCCAAGTATTAAACTCACATTAAGTAGAAACAACTTACCTCACAATGCTCGGTTGAAATCTCCTCTTTGGAAGCTTCCAAATCTCCCAAACAATGAAAGAAATGTGTCAAAAATATCACATTCCCGTATTAAATGAACGCACTACCTTCAGCGATTTTCGCACCTACAGTTAGGGGACTGCATCTGCGGTCTTGCTTCTATGAGATAACGTCTGCATCTACAGAGCTGGGTTGGGCTAGCTGGGATCTCTTCTGCAGTCTGGGAGCCGCTCCTGCAAAGCCGCTTCTGAGGGAAGGGAGTAGCATCTGCGGTTCCTGGGCTCCTTCCTGTTGATACCCAATTTTTCTATAAATATTTTTATACCCAAAATACTTCCAGAATAGCATATATAAGCATGCCCAAAAAGTTTTGGTATTTTTTAATGATTTTTAAACCAATTAATTGCCTATTTTAATACAAGAAAATCCAGTAATAATTTCCAAAATTATCATTTTGGGTGAATAAATTATTTTTTTATCATATTTACACAAAAATATAATTAAGGTTATTTTTGTATGTTTTTATAAATTTATTTGGTATTTTTAAAGCTAAATAGCATGTAATGGCAATTATAGCCTATTTTGCGATTAGTAGCATTTTGTAATTATAAAATTATTTTTAGTATTTTTAAATTAATATTTATATAGTAATTTTTTGCTTAGTATTTTTAATTTACTTTTAAAATTATTATTACTATTTTTATAAAATAAAACGGGAACAATTGGCTATTTAACACTTAGCTCATTTTTATTTTAATTACAGCCCTTTCTCCTTTCAATTTTGTCCCTTAATTTGACCCAATTTCACCCCAAATTAAACCAGCCCAATCCATAAATTACCTGACCCCTAACCAAATTAAAAACCCACCCGACTCCCCTTTTAATCCAGGCCGTTGATCATTTTGATCAACGACCATAATTTCCCCTTTCCTTTTTAATTCCCAAATCCCTTTGACCTAATTCATTTCACCTGAGACGCCGCCATTGAACCCCTTCGTCTCTCAAATGCTCTCGAACCTCTCCGAAACCCCAATCGCCTCCCTCCTTATCTCACCATGTTTCCACCAGAATCCATGGCATCTCCAGCCATGGATGGTCTGTAATCATCCTTTATCGCCATCAGACCTATGTTATTCAAGGTTTTGAGGCCTAACCTCGATGGTTCTCCTTCAGCTCCTTCTCAGATCTGTAGATCTATGGCTTCTCCGGCCACGCTCCGGCATATTCAAGCACCAGAGGCCTGATTCCTGACCTCTTCGACCCAGGATCTGACTTGTTCTTCCAAGCCCTTCTCGTTTCTAGGGTTTCACAGAAACCCTAAGTTGTTCGAGGTTCTTCTCTATTTGTTTTCTTAGATCTATGCTATATCGGTGTTCTCCGGACCTTTTTAAGTGTTTTCCCCAAATTTTCCTTTCAAAACTCGTTTGTTTTCAATTTAGAGTTTCTGAAAGTTTTCCAAAAAGTCTTTCTGATTCTTTCTATTCTTTTTTTATGTGTTTGTCTGTGTTATGCTCATATGTTTTCTTTTCTACTGCACATGTGTTTTCTCTTCCGTCTTTCCTTCTATTAAGCATGATTCTTCTATACACTTGCATCTTACTGTGACTCAGACTAGGCTTGCATGTTATCTCTACTATATTTTCCTTCCTCTTCTATTATATTTGTTTACTGTAAATTCTTTAATTTTGTTTGCTCTACTGGACTCTTTTACGTTCTTACTGAGCGTGTTTCATCTACTGCTTCTTAAGTTTGTATCACTCCTTCTCTCCTGAACTTGCTTAAGTTCTGAGTTTTCTAAATTATGTTCTTTATGCCTTAAACAAATTTTATTTCTTTGATTGTTTCAAACCTGCTATCATATTTGTTTGTTTCTCATGAGGCTCTGAAACAGATCATTGAGTCTGTTTTCATTGATTTGCCTTCTCATCTCTATGTGTGACTCGATTTGAAGCCCTAGAATTTGGGGGTTTCTTTGACAAGTTGGATTAGGGTTCCACTTTGGGACCCTGGACTTTCAGGCTCATTATGAGTCTATAACTGAACTCGTATCCCTTTTGCTTATGATTCTAATCCTCTCATTGTTAGACTCTTTTGCTAAGTAACATGGCGGTCCCTTTTTGTTTGATCTGTCTGCCTTTTATATGAGAAACTCCTCTTTCAAAGTTTTGCCAACTAAGTGAATGATTCTGAAATCCCTTTAATAAGGCTGATGAATTGTCACTTACCATCCTTTGATTGAACCTCCTTTACCTTTCTTGACTGGGTTCATTTAAATTGAACTTGTAATTTTGGTTTCATGACTGTTTAATTGATTCCCTTACCATATTTGGCACAAATCGTGTACGAGTGATTGTTTTCCTTAAATAACTTCTATGTTCTTACCCCTTTTGTGCTACTTTGAAAGGTTTTAATCAAATTTTCTTTCCTTAACTTATTTTCACCCGTTAAAATCAGAATCCCTTAAACAAGGGGAGTCTGATTTCAATGATATCACTTTGCCTTCTTTATTTGTTTCTCTGCACTATAAAAAGGGCTGCCCTTCTGAACTTTAAACACACGACCAACACTCGAGTCTTTTTTCTAAAATCACACTCACACACATAAGTATACTCTTGCTATTTGTACTGTGTCTTGCTACAAGATTTATGCTCTCTCTTTGCTTCCTGAAACTGGTATGTCCTAGTTTTAAATCTAGCCCCAACTCCAGTGTGTTTACTTACCAGTTCTTATGTCCATGTTTACCTTAATGTCTGAAGTATTTAATCTTTGTTCAATGTGCTTATATCCGGCTCACTTCTTGTAATGAATCCCATTCCTATATCCTTTTATGCGTTTTGAGCTATGGTTAAAAAACATGGCAATATATTTGAAGTTATTTTCCATGGATATGAACTGGACCCTTTGGGCCCTAAGCTCTTCCAATTTCCCATCCCCATTCCCTTGCTATGTGTGCTGAGTTAAAGCTTTGGCCTAACAGTATTTCCTAATTACTGCCCAAGCCATGGTTTGACCTTCAATAGGTCCTTACTCTCCAATGTTTGGCCAACAGGTTCGGTCAGGGGTGTGCCAGTCTACCTTATGGCTGGCATAACCACCAGCCTACCTTGGCACTCCCTACCCCTCTCTATCGCACTTGCACTCATTCTTAAAACTTATGTTCTGGCCCTCTCTTGTGAGCCTTGCCTTGGGACCTCTGAGCTCCCTCTGAACTTGGACACCTGAGGGCTGTCCCTTTCACACTGCACTACAACTTATTCTGATTAACATCTTGGGTGTAAGCACTGCCTGGGGTTCCTAAAACCCCTTGGATCTCTGAAACACCCTAGATAAGAGAAGGCTTGGAAATCTGGATCTCGGAAGTGGCTTAATCTCATATTATTAGACACTAAGTCAGAATTAGGCTGTTCGGATGTAGCTGATAATTGCTGATGTAATTTTCAATTTCAGTTTTATTTCTTTTGGACTGTAATAACTTGTATAAACTCAGGGGATTTAGTAAAAAGGGAGGATGTTTACTTTTATGCACTAAGGATAGAAAATATGCCTATAGGGATTTATTTCTGATTTGTGCAACTTCACACGTAGAAAGCATGTCTATAGGATTTAACATTCGATTTCTGCAATTAAGCATCTAGATACCATGCCTATAGGTGTTTGCATTTCTGCATATAATAATGCCATTAGGCTTAACAACTAAGCATGTAGAAAATATGCCTATAGGGATTTACACTTCTACATATAATAACGTCATTAGGCAAACAATTATACTTAACAACAAAATTACATATAGATACCATGTCTACAGTACTCCTGTTTAAAAGGTTAAAATCAGTTAATGCATAGAGAGCATGCCTATAAGAACTTTGAATCTGAGCCGTTTCATTCATTCAAAATAGCATTCACCTTTTGCAATTAGTGTTTATTGTAGTTCTTAAAGTAACAGATCCTTTCTAGACAAATCTGAATTTTTTTGAAACTCGTGAAATTCTTTTCCAATTAATCTGCATGTCTTTTGAAGTTTATTTCTTTTCTGTTAAATATTTTCAAAACAGTACACTTCTTTTCCGAAACTCCTTTTACTCTATTACTTTGCTTTATAATCAGTTTGTGTTTTAAAATCAGTAATTCTATCCAACACTTACACAAATCATTAATTAATCAATCATATCAGTTTTAGACAACTGCATTCGAGCAAGCCTAATGTAGACTTCCCGTCAAAAAATATGTGTTGAACCAGTCCGCTCGTCGCTTTATTTAATTTAAGACCAAACCAGTACGTGTAAGACATGATAAACTCTATGGCTTTTATCTGATTTAAGGAGGCTTACTTGAGCCCTACCTGCTTATTTTCTTTCCCCCTTTATTTGAATTATGTGTTTTGATTGACGCCTTAGTATTTTGTCATTTTAAAACTCCTAAAAGACCCCAAACCCCTCTCCCTTTAGGACTAGTAGTCCAATTGCCTCCAGGACTGATAGGATTGGGACGGGTACTAGCATGCAATAAGTAATGAGACATTCTGTGCTTTAATACCTTAACGAGGTGGGAAGGGTAGAATATGGATATGATGACCACGCGATAACACCACGTGTATAAACTGTTACCGGGTGTTGTGTGGGGTGATCCATATTATTTATAAATGTAGGACCCCTTTCCCTTTACTTGTTTATTTTGATTCGAAAACTATTTTTTTCCCAAATTTTAGCTTATTTTACTGCTACTTCTATAAATTATGTAAAATTTCTCTTTCTATACTCGTTTATTCAGATTTTTAAAAACCATTTTCTATGTAAAATTTCAGCTTCATTAAATTCGTTTTAAGTTTCAAAATTATTTGCAATTATTATATGAAAAACCCTCCTTGTATTTGTAATTCTTGCTTGTCTACTCATGTTTGCTTGCTTAAAGTCACAATTGTAACATGGCCAGGAACCACACTAGTGGATCTTGAGGGGTGCCTAACACCTTCCGCTCGAGATAATTTCTAGCCCTTACCCAAACTCTAGTTCTTCATCTCAAATTATTCCTTAAAATGTCCTAATGCACTATAATCATTAGGTGGCGACTCTTCAAACCCAAAAACCCAATTCCCAAACGGGAATAGATTTTTCTTTCCCAAATGTCATAAACCCGATTTCGCTTTAAAAAAGGGGGCGTCGACAACATGGCGACTCTGCTGGGGATTCTTTAGGCTTTTACCATTTCATGTTATATGTGACTTTATTGCTTTGTTTAATGCCTTTATACGAAACTGACTTGTTTATTTTGTTTCTTTTTCTTTAATTACTTTCATTTACCGCTTTCCATCAATACCGTTGTAATTTCGAGCAATTATTGTAAATATTTATTGTATGAACGTGAAAATACATGTCAATTTGTTTCATTCTTGTAAACTGCATCTTCAACATCATATTCCACTTGTACCAAACAAATACTATAGCAACACTTATAATGAGTGGTTGCGCTCTTCCAATATTAACATCCCTTAAATTTGGCAAAGGCGTATTTGCGGTAAAACCAGTCGATCAGCAGTGCAGTCGACGGTTCTGTGCCTTTCCCTCTTGAGTTGTCCGCTCAAGGGTACCTGTCTAATACCCCAATAAAAACCTTACTCCGTTTAAACTGTACATACATCATGGTCAAACCTAGCCTAGTCAGTTATGTTGTCCACATAATGACTCATTAGGATAGCCTTGACCAAAGTCCACCGGGTTTCCTTGAAACCCAAATGGATATCCCCATGTTTTGTGCATTTATTTGGAGAACTAAATGCTTGCTATGCTAATTTTTGGTTTAAATAGTCGATTCCGGTGGGGTAAGCGCCTAACGCTTTGTTTTGCAGAAAATGAAGCACGAAGTACCCAGATTTGGCATGGTAACCAACATTCATCCAAGACTGCTGAATAGGTGGAAAGACCACCACTCTAGTGATCAGACGCTCGTCCGCAAGTACTTAGGGAATTTGCCTTCTCTTCTAGAAATTCAGCCTGGTAATAGAATCATAGAGGCTGCAACTTTGTTCTGAGATAGTGACAAGTCCGTGTTCCGCTTCAGGGACCTTGAAATGACTCCTTTGCTTGAAGAAATAGGAGGTTTAGCTGGCATTCCTTGGGAGACTCCGGGTTTGCTTATGCCAGAGAATCACAAGGGTATGGGTTTTATTAAGATGATGAGACTGAAGAAGAATGCAAATTTAACCTGCTTGAAAGACTCTTACATCTCATTTGACTATCTGTACGAGATGTACGGCCATAGCAAGTCATACCGCACCTATTCAGATGAGTTTGCCATCACCTCATTGGGGCATATCCATAGAAGTGTCTTCGTTTTTATGTTTTGCTTTTTGGGAATAATGGTGTTCCCTATGAAGAAGGCGAGGATCCACACCATACTGGCCCTGGTAACCAAGACTTTAATGGAAGTAATTGGCGGACAGACTTTAAGAATAGTGCCTATAATCATTATCGAGATATACCACGCCCTGGACAACTGTCAGCAAAAGGGCAATCATTTTGAGGGTTGCAACTTATTAATTCAGCTCTGTCTCATGGAACACCTCCAGAAAGGGGAATCCCGGCAAGAGATCTTACGCAAAGACTGGGATGATCACATTGCCTTCCACCAGCCAAGGCGTATGAATTATATGCCTAAAATGTTCACTCAGCTAGAGGACGCCGGAGGATGGGTAGAATTATTTGAAAATATAAAAGAGGACCAGGTACAATGGATGGTTGAGTGGTTCCCCACGGATGAATTCATTGTTCGATCCCGAGACGCACCGTTTCTCATACTAATTGGTTTGAGAGGAACTTATCCTTATGTTCCTCTCCGAGCCATGAGGCAGGCTGGAAGAAAGAAAATCACAAAATGAGTCACTTCAGAGCTGATTTCTAGGACGATGATAGCCCTCACAGGTGCCAAGCTCAGCATTTGTGGCACTGCAAACTCGTTTTGGGGAAAGAATCTATTGAGCTAGACATGTATCACGCCGGTTGGGTACCGCACTATTCGGGTTGGTAGGAAGACAATGGCATGGGTCAGCCCGGGTTCGTCTGAGGTCACAGAATTACCGACGAGCACGCTGAAGCACGAGTTAAGTATAATCAACTGCGCAAGAGAATTCGAGAGTGTGAAAGTGAGCGCCGGGAAATACAAGAAGCCCATCAAAAGTTGACCGAGGAGTGGAAAGATATGGCTGTCAGCGCCAACAAGTGATTAGGGTATTTGGAGCGGGGTCTAGTGGAGCTGGAAGGAAAGTTCATCAAGAGAATTGAAGACTGTCAAAACGCTGAATGAAATGCGGGCGGACTTTTGGCCCGAGCTTATTTTCTGTTAGGACTACGCGATTTGGTGAAGCTGTTCGAGGGAGACGAATATGCCAAATCTGGGGAAGGTCCTTCTAGGACCAAGTAGTTAGGAGTCCTTTTACTCTTTATTTTAATGTAATAAGGCCAATGGCCAATAGTGACATTTTGCTTTCTATTATTTAGAATCGTTTTGGATTCGTCTTATTTTTATCAATAAAATGAGGCATTTAGCGTTATAATTTCTCCAAAACTACTTGTCGCTAGGCCTTCTTCGGGCATAACAAGGCACCAAAATTAGGATGCGATCTATATTCTTGCATAATGTATTTAAATACTGCATAATTTTTCCTCATAACCTGCACTAACTTATTACCTTTTGTTTTTCTTTTATTTTTATTCCCCTCCCCAAAGGTTAGTTCGTGCATTCTGGCATCATCATCATACTCCACAAGATCCAAGGGCCCTCCACCTCCTCCTCCTTCGAGTCCTATCCGGAACAAGAACAAAGGTAGAATGGGAGATCCAAGCGCCAGAAAAGAAATTGAGGTTCCTCAGGGTACCCTGGTTGCTAAGGAAACTGCTTCCCAACTTGAGCAAAAATTATTGAAGTTCCGAGAAGAACTAGATCAGGTTCGGAACTTGGCAAACCTGTCATTTTCTCTCACCGCTCCTGATGTACACCTTCCCAACAACTAGAATCCCGCATATCCACAAAACACCACATAAACACAGATATAACCCACTCATACCCAACATTGCAACGCATGCCACACTCCGAACAACACTCCACTACTCATTCCCGAGCCACTGGACACCAAAAATGACCATCTCCACAACACTCCTATCTACGTGGATACTGTACCCCACCACACTCAACCAATCTCAAATGCACCTGAGTCTAATGACAAAGACTCTCTTATCAGGAACATAGCAGCAGAACTCAAGAAGTTGACCAGCCGAGTTCAGGGCGTGGAAGGTAACAAAGGTATCGAGGGGTAAAATTATGAAGACCTCTGCATTCAGCCTGATGAACTTCCAGAGGGGTACAAACCTCCCAAGTTCGAAATGTTCGATGGAAAAGGAGATCCCAGAGTCCACTTGAGGACATATTGCGATAATCTGTTCGGAGTCGGAAGGGATGAGAAGATCTGTATGAAGCTCTTCATGAGAAGTCTGAAGGGAGATTCTTTATCCTGATACATCAGCCAGGACCCCAAGAAATGGACAAGCTGGGTAGGCATGGCATCAGATTTCATGGATAGATTTCGATTCAATACAGAGAATTCACCGGATGTATTCTATATCCAGAATTTAAAGAAGAAACCTACCGAAACATTCTGCAAGTATGCTACTCGTTGGAGGTCAGAAGCTGCAAAGGTCAGGCTGGCCCTAGAAGAAGAACAGATGAATAGATTCTTCATCCGGGATCTGGATCCCCAATATTATTAGAGGTTGATGCTGATCGAGGGTCAGAAGTTCTCCGATATCATCAAACTAGGAGAAAGAATCGAAGAAGGTATTAAGAATGATATGGTTACTAATCTTGAAGCATTACAGGCCACCAATAAGGCTTTACAGTTAGGTGGCATGGCCAAGAAGAAGGATGTGAGTGCCGTAATGATCGCACAGGGAGCCAAATCACCACTAAAGTACCACACTTACCCATCACCTCCACTTATATATCAGCCTATTCCGAATTTCCAAGCACCCGCACCCTCCTATCCAAATCCACCTCCCGTTTACCAATCATCTCCACCTCTCACATATCAACCCACCTCACCCAGATACTCTCAACCAACACCTGTCTACCAAGATTATAATGCTTAACCCTCTCACTACCAATCACCTCCCACCCACAAACTTTCCCTAGACCTAGGCTAAATTTTGACCGCAGACCTCCCGGACAATACACAACCATCGCTGAACCAATTGACCAGCTGTACAAGAGACTTAAAGCTGCTGGTTACGTCACTCCTATCCCAACCATAACTCCGAAAAATCCTTCCCAACAGTTCAACCCTAATAAGACCTGTGCGTACTATTCTGGCATGAAGGGACACACCCTTGACGAGTGCCGCTCATTGAAGGACAAGATTCAAACCCTGATCGACAATAAGGTCATTATAGAAAAGGAGCCTACTCCTAATGTTTGTAACAACCCTCTCCCTGACCACAAAGGTGGAGACATTCACATGATCGAGATCGAAGATGATTGGGACCCTAAGGGGTCGATAGGTTTGATTGTTGAGGGGGATGAACCAAAGAAACCAGCAGTTACACTTAACCCAATTGTTGTGAAGAATCAAACCTCTAGGTACGATGAAGTAAACATGTCTATACCTCTAGAATTTGAAGCGCCTCCTTCTGCAAAGGAGCCCGGGCCAATTGGGGTTGAATTTGGAGTTCCAAAAGCACCTGCACCCTTTGAAGTTGCTGTGTTACCACCAAGGGTGCCGATTCCTGTGGCAATGTCAGACATAGCACCATTTAACTCAAATGCCATACCATAGGATTACATGGCCAAAGCTAGGAGAAAAGGGAAGACCAAGACAGGGGAAACAATTGCTGCGTAGGGCATGACCAGAATAGGGAGGGTTTATATCCCATAACACTTAGCTGAGTCCAGTAAGCATGCCTGGGGACAGCCTATTGAAACTGGGCCCGACGATCTTCGGAGGAAAATACAAGCTAAGGAATACTCGGTCGTTGAGCAACTGAACAAAACACCAGCACAAATCTCTATCTTAGCTCTTCTACAGAGTTCTGACATACACATGAATGCCTTGATGAAGATACTGAGCGAAGCTTATGTGCCCAACAACATAACTGGAGGATAAATGGCAAATATGGTAGGGCAAATGCTGGAGAGCCATAAAATCACCTTCCACGAAAATGAGCTGCCGCCGGAAGGATTGAGCCACAACAAGGCACTACACATCACCGTGCAATGCGAGGATTATTTCATCACTAGAATCTTGATCTATGGAGGATCCAGCCTCAATATCTTTCCACTGATAACTCTCAGAACCTTGGGAAAGAGCCTGCACGAGATCAAAGATGGGGCCATTAATGTCAAGGCCTTCGATAGGTCCCAAAGGTATACTATTGGAGAAATCAGCCTATGCTTGCAAATGGGGCCAACATGGTTTGACGTCGACTTTCAAGCGATAGATGTCCCGACATCCTACAACTTGCTATTAGGACGACCCTGGATCCACATCGCTGGAGTCGTAGCATCGACCCTGCATCAGGCAGTGAAGTTCGCATGGAATCACCAGGAGGTGATTATTCATGGCGATGGTAGCAACTCCATATATAGTCGCCAAACCATCCCAATGATTGGAGGCAAAAAGAGAATAGGTGGAGAAACATACCACCACATTGAAAGGGTCAACGCTGTAGAAAAGGACAAATGGTGGGATAACAAGATTAAAAGTATCCTGAATTGGTGTGGGTATGAGCCTGGAAAGGGACTCGGCAAAAACCTCCAGGGGACCACTAAGCCCATCAAACTAAAGAATCATGGTACTATATTTGGCTTAGGGTACAGTTATACTTGGTAAGGATTCCAGAATTGGTCGCTGTCACACCTCCTTTTTCACTACACCCCCGGAAGGGCGTAACAAAGAGTGTTTTTCCAATTAAAGGACAATCGAAACGAGATTTATTATTAAGATTCAGAGCTGCCACTTGGGAGATTTATGGTGTCCCAAGTCACCGGCTGAATCCCGAATCGAGGAAAAGATTAACTCTGTTTAACAGTCCGCGAACCAGAAATCCGAGTAAGTAATTCTATTAACTCGGGAGAAGGTGTTAGGCATTTCCGGGTTCCGTGGTTCTAGCATGGTCGTTCAATTGTCATATTTGGCTTATTTATTTGATTTTAGTACATGTTTTGACCTATGTATTTTTAACTTTGAACCACTTTTATTATTATTATTATTATTATTATTTTAAGAGAATTGCAACGTTGTGAAAACATATCTCAAACCGCGTCACAAAAATTCACTCGCGATTTTTGACACATTTCGACTTCGTTGAGATTGGATTTGGGTCACATAAATGTGCACCCATATTTAAGAAGGTAAAATTATTAAAAACACGCCTAAAGCGTCTAACGCATTATTATCTTTGGGGAAGGCCATGGAATTCGCTAAACGGCCCATCCCGAATTCTAATTATTTTAATATAACCATTTATCGAGGGCCCCGCAATTTATGCATTTTATTTGGCGAGGCTCTTCTCATTTATTATTAAAAGGCAAACCTAAAAGCAATTGCGAGATTTGTCTCTAATAATAAGAGAATGAATCCTAATTAATCAACACCTCAATGTATCATTATTAAGATATTCAAAGGAATGTTGAATTTAAACAAATCACAACCTCAACGACACCTCAGTGTTTTGGGCCTGAAAACTGGCCCCAAACATGTTCAATCCTGCCTATTCGAAAAAGCACTGCCCACATGTGGGCCTTATACAGACGGGATCAGGCCCAAGCTCAGAGACTAGGATATTGATTGCCCAGTCATTTTAAACCAAATAACACATAAATTCAATCAAAGACAAAGATATGGTTGATTTATATCAAGTTATTCTAAACATGTTCAATAATTGGTGATAACACTTTCAATTGGATTTACTTGCTACCTAAATCGAATTATCCAACTCACTGACCGGACTTAACAACTTTGAACATTTGTTTTTTTCTTTACTAATTTTCATTCAAATGCTAATATTAACTTGAAAAATATTTCGAGTTCACATAGTAATCAGTGGTAAAATTATTGAAGCACGTTCAGTAAGCCCCGACTATCATGAATAGAAACCTATGCACTGATGTTTGCAAATTATTCTATGCTAAGGCTATTATTCTAGAATGGACACACTTAAATCCGCCTTCAGCAGTCCAAGGCAGTTCAGAGTTCATATTATTACAAATCGAGTCTAAGCTATATCAAACCAATACACGTCAGCTAACAGTATTTAACAATTGATATACAACATCCACATAAGTGCAAATGACAAAATAGGGAAGGAGAGCCATGCTTTATCGCATTCCCAATTTTGACAGCTACATTGATACATTGTGAGATGTGTACCTGGAAATTGCAATACAATGAGAAAGGAGTAGATTAGCAGTAGAAAATAGCAAGCAACAGCCAATTTCAACCCAAAATGATCTCAAGATAACCCATCAGATATTTTAACACTAAATCAAGCAGATAGCCAACCAAAATAGCTCGAATAACACCAAATGGACTCGAAAATACACCTAGAACACCTCTAAAACTTCAACAGAGCAAAACTCAACCAAAAACCAACTTAATTAGGCCCAAAATCACTTGTAATGAACCTCTGAACCTCAGCTACAAAAGATTAAACTGGAACGTGTGAATCCAGAACCAAAGCTTGAAACTAACACAAGGTTTAACAATGGAACAATATTTTTTTTGGATTTTTTGAAGGTTTTCTAGTGTTTTTGACTTTTGGAATGTTTGAATTTCAAATTTAGATCTGAAATCTAGAGAGCACTTTTTAGGGGGAATTTTGGAGCTAAAAACTTGTCATTCAAGGCGTGGGAATGCCATTTTATAGGCACAACGAGGTGCAGCTTCAGATTTTAGTTTTAACACATTAGCCCCTCTTTTATTTTACCTTTTAGCTGATTGCTCCCTCATTTCCTAACTTGTTCCTCAAGCTAATACCTTAAACTTCCTAAAAATCCAATTGTACCCTTATCTAGAAAGTTCTAGGAGATACAAGCATTACTTCTATTTCAGATAAAACCCATATTACCCCTGGTTACTCTTGAAGTTACTACCACTAGTTAACTAAACCCAAACCCCATGACTAACTAAAGTCTGACTTATTCAACTATAACCAGATTAACTGAACTAATCATGCTAACTACTTGTTAACAAACACTGAATTTAAAAACAAAATCATACATCAAAAGAATTTAACTCAATTGCTTAACCAATTCAAACAGCTACTAACTACCAATTACCTAATAGCTACTAAGCAAATATTGATTGGAAACACGAAATCACTTATTAAAAGAATAACTATTCCTAATCAAATTGCAACCAAATGAACATACTGTTATTATTAGAAGAAAAGCAGCTACATCAAAACTGAATTGAATCCAATTAAACTAACAATTAATCACTTGAACTAATAAATTGTTGTTTGAACATTTAAACTATCAGAAGTGAAACGAGGATTAGATCAGAATTGACCAAATCAAATATCGAAAATAACACAGAAGAATAGAAAACAAATAAAACTAGACTCAAAACAACTAATTAATTAAAAGAAACACTAAGAACCTAAGGAAACTCATCGACCAATTTTCAGATTCAAAACTCGACTGACTCCCATGAAGTTCGTGGGCCAATGACGTTGAATTCATCATGAAGGGAGTAAGGTGACCCAGTGGTATCAATTTGGCGTTGTTTGGGAGGAGCTAGGGTTTTGGCCGGAACTTTAAATTGTTATTCGAGAAGTACCGGCTATATTCGAGGAGAACTGAGGCTGGATATGGGGAGAGGAAGTGGAGAGGAACTTAGGGTGTTACTTTGGGCGGGATTGGGTCACCTAGGGTTTTGGCCGGAGAATTTCGATTCAAGATTTGAAAAAATCGGCTAGGATTTAAGGGATGGGAGTTAGGGATTTGGAAAGAGGAGAGGGAGAGGATTTAGGGGTGAAATTGTGGGGTGATTTGGGGCTTCGCCGCCAGCAGCGAACGGCGGAGTGACGGTGGGCGGCGGTGGTGTTACAGGGCTGGGACGGTACGAGGAAGATAGGTTATGTTTTTAGGGTTTGTATATTTTTTGGACAATTTTATGTAAAGGTAAAACTCAATTGTGGCCATTGGATTAGATAAAATTGATGGTCAGGATTGTAGTTATAGGGAAAACTGGACTGGGTATATTAGGATTGGGTTTGGGCCATTTTGGGCTGGGCAGAAGTAATTGCAATGACCCAATTTGGATTTTAATTTGGGACAGCCCTCGTTTAATTGTTCTCTTTTATTTTCTTTTTACTTATTTTGTTTATTTTTCGTTTTCTATATATTTTTATTTTTTTATTTTTCTGATTTTATTAAATGCTAAATTAAAACTCAAAAACCAAGTTAGCACTAAAAATTATATTTCCTGATTTCCCATTACACTAACTCCTAATTTAAACACAAACTAAACTTAAACTAAAAATGCAAAACGAAGCATTTTTGAAATTTTCTTCTCTTTTCCTCTTTTTATTTTAATTTCTTTTAGTTTTGACCTTACAAAAATCTAGATTAATTCCTAAAATTAAAGAAAAACTAATTAAGCCCGACGTTGTTCAAGAAACCAAAATCAAAAATTAAAAATGCAGGCTACACTATACTTTAGATTTTCCTTTTATAAAACAATTAATTTTCTAATCAATCCTAAGATGTAAAATTAAACCCTAAATGCACATGCCAACTGTATTTTTATATTTTCAATTGAACTAAAATGCAAAAATAAAATGCAAGCAATTAATAGAAAAAAACACAAAATTCACAAAAATTGTAAAATAATGAAAAAAAATCATATTTTTTGAATTTTTGAGAATAATTCATTTAGGGCAAAAATCACGTGCTCACAGCCGCCCCTCTTTGCCCGAAAATACGTAGAGTTTTCGTGCAAAGATAAGTGAGCAAATACGAGCGATTTTTGCCCATTTTACTATTCCGTGTGAAGCATTTTGAAAGAGTTGACCGCACCCTACTTCGGAGGTTGCCTACATATACTTGGCTAAAAAGGAATCAGGTAAGTATAGTTCGGGAATGTTTGGTAGCTGGGATTACCAGAAGCTATGATTTCACTGCTGTTGCTGCTGCTACTGCTCGCTGACCTCCTTATTACACCGTGTCAAAATAAAAAGAAGCTAGCCTAAGCTATAATCTATTAATTACAAGAGTAGTCCTATCTATGTCTTCAAACTTGCTCTTGTGTTGCCTTAAACTTGTATTCTTCCAATGGAATCCTTTTTGCTGCCTTGCATTGTGATCGGAGATGTTTTTCCCTTCCTCCGAGTGATGCTTGACTGTTGAAATTTGAAATATATGCCTCTATTCTCCAGGCGGGCTCCTGACTGCTGACGCTTGAAAAGTATTCCTTTGTTCTCCAGGTGGGCTCCTGACTGCAACAAAATAGACAAACAAAGAAAATCTTCTGCCCCAGTTTGGTGGCTGGGCACATCACATTATCAAATATTAAAAATTAAAAGCTAAAATTTGAATTGTACTTCCCTTGTTCTCCAGGTGGGCACCTGATTGCTGAAGCTTGAAAAGCATTCCCTTGTTCTCCAGGTGGGCTCCTGATTGCTGAACTTGAAATGTATTCCCTTATTCTTCAGGTAGGCTCCTGATTGTTGAACTTGAAATGTATTCTCTTGTTCTCCAGGTGGGCTCCTGACTGCAACAAATTAGACAAACAAAGAAAATTTTCTGCCCTAGTTTGGTGGCTGGGTAGACTTGTGAGTTGTTACCTAAGCTATTGACGTGACGGTGAGACTAAAACTAAAGACTTGATTGGCATGTACGCCTCCTGTGAGTAAAACTATTTGACTAGGATTTTTAACCTAGGATAAAATTCATCAGACTAGGTTTTCTATCTTAGGAGAAAGATTCATCAGACTAAGATTTAGATCCTAGGAGAAAATTCATCAGACTAGGTCTGTTATCTTGGGAGAAAGATTCATTTGGCTAAGATTTTTATCCTAGGAGAATGTTCACCAGACTAGGTTTTCTATCTTAGGAGAACAATTCATCAGAATAAGATTTTGATCCTAGGAGAAAGTTCATCAAACTAGGTCTTTTGTTATCTTGGGAGACACACTCATCGGACTAAGATGTCTATCCTAGGAGGAAGTTCATCAGACTAGGTTTTCTATCTTAGGAGAAAGATTTATCAGACTAAGATTTAGAGCCTAGGAGAAAATTCATCAGACTAGGTCTGCTATCTTGGGAGAAAGATTCATCAGACTAAGATTTTGATCCTAAGAGAAAGTTCATCAGACTAGGATTTTTGTTATCTTGTTATCTTAGGAGAAAGTTTCATCAGACTAAGATGTAGATCCTAGGAGAAGATTCATCAGACTAGGTCCATTTGCTATCTTAGGAGAAAGATTCGTCAGACTAAGATGTAGACCCTAGGAGAAAATTCCTCAAACTAGGTTTTCTATCTTAGGAGAAAGATTCATCAGACTAAGATTTAGATCCTAGAAGAAGATGCATCAGACTAGGTCTTTTGTTATCTTGCTATCTTAGGAAAAAGTTTCATCTGACCAAGATTTTAGATCCTAGGAGAAAGTTCATCAGACTAGGTCTTTTGTTATCTTAGGAGAAAAATTCATCAGACTAAGATTTTGATCCTAGGAGAGGGTTCCTCATACTAGGTCCATTTTTGTTATCTTAGGAGAAAAATTCATCAGACTAAGGTTTTGATTTAGAGTAAAATCCATTAGACTAGGACTTTTATCCTAGGAGGAAGAAATTGTGAAAAGCGATGGAGGCATTTTGTGCATACTAGCAAGACAGGCAAGGGCAAAGATTTGAGAAACTTCCCTTTTGTCGATTCTCCTCTTCTTCCTTTTCTTCTTCTTTCTTTTTTCCCCCTTATTGTTGAACCAACTTTCTTACACTGCTTTGTTCCTATTTTCAAATAAAGAAAACTTGTGAGTTTAAAATGTGGTGGTTAGTTTGTGGCCTTGAACTCTGAAGGCGGCCCGATATCCTCCATTTGTTGCATTACATGAACTGGCATCTCTCAACCTTTATGTCTCATACGAATCCCAAAGCAGAACACTTGTCGCCCCCTCATTGTGCATGCTGTTCTTTCTTGACTTAACCACTGGCCTCAGCCTTGAGGTCTATTGCTCCTTCACTTGTCACGATAACTGATTCCCACTCGAAGGCCTTTCTTGTTTCTGGACTAAACACTTCCTTTGTCACCCTTAACACAGAATATACCTCTTCTCCGTTCAACCCCCATCCCTTTTATTTGTTGAGTTGTTCATGACATGATGGATACCAAACCTTTCCTGACATGTGCCAAGCCGTTGCATTTCACAAGGATCCCAAAGCATGTTAATTGTTGCCAACTCAGTGTGCCTGCTGTTTTCTCTTGACTTGACGCCTTGATGTGTTCACCAGATCCCGTTTTGTTTAGTTGGAAAGCTTGGTGGCAGATTTTGAAGTCATTTCTCACTTGTTATGACCAAATAGACTCAGGAAGTGGAAGTAAACATGACAGAAGGAGCATAGTAGGAGGACAATGAAAGGGATGATTCCTAACAAGAAAACTACAAAGTATGAACCTAGCGGATGTGGATATCGATTCTAACGACCTTGACATGCACCTGCAGCCTATTCTGTTTAGGAAATATGATATTCAGCTCTTGTTGTACCTTTCCGCCGTGAAACTGGGCTTCAATGCTCCGCTTGCCCGATCTGATTCACAACCTTATTCGACTTGTAGTGCCCGAAGGGTTTTCACCATCAAGCCTCTCATTTTGGTCTTTATCTCAACTCACCGTCGCCTTATGGTGCTTGTGAAGGTTTTCACCGATAAGACTCTCTCATTTTTAATTTTCCCAACTCGCGTCATCTTACGGTGCCTGTGAGGGTTTTCACCAATAAGACTCTCTCATTTTCAACATTTCCTTCAGGTACCAGAGTGTTGCCCCTGACACGAATCACTTTTATTTGCTCGTATTGGCACTTTTTGAAGACTGATCGGAAGGTCTTTCTTTGGACCGTAATGCAAGCTTTTGGATGGGTTTATAAAAAAGGGTATAAAAGGCTCAAAACAATTCAACATGGGTTCAAAATTACAACTTTCGGAATCAGATTTCTCACAACAACCATAACTTCTGCCCCAGTTTCTTTCTTGGGAAATTTTAGGATTTTTGTTTTGGTGTGACTGAACCTCAGAGAGAGGCTGCTTACGTACCCTTTCAGGATCAAGTCAAACGTAGTTCAGGCCATAAAATTACTTCGCTGTTGTGATCTTTTCCTTTCTTTTCTTTCTCTTCTTTTCATTTCTTCTTCTTTTTTCCTTTTTTTTCTCTTTTTCTTTACTTTTCTCTTTCTTCTTCGTTTTTTCTTTTGGACTGTTTTTCTCTTGTTTCTACACTGATTTTCCCCGCTTGGGCTTCTAAATTTTGCTATTAATTCTGAAAGAGGGGTACGAAAGAAAATAAATGAGGCTCAAAAGGGGTAACAACGGATAAAGTGTTTGGATAGCAGAACAAAATGCCTTTGTCATTTCAATTTCCAAAACATGCCAAGTACAAACTACACAATTAAACAAGTTGAGGAAAACATACATAAAAATCTTTTGATTGCACCAGAATTAATAATTATTTTGACATATTTGGCTCCTATATCTATCAATTATCCAGTCCCATTAGACAACAAACACGGTACCACGAACGACCTCTATAAACTTTGGGCAAAGTTGCCTTTGTCTTCAAACCGAAGCGGCATGATGCATTTCAATAGTATTTCTTTATGTTCTATCTGCCCTCCAGTTTCACACAATTTGGGCTCGAACTGATCTCAGAATGCTCTTACTTATTTCCCTCGAATGTCCTCACATCTTCAACATTGTTTCATTGCTTCATTACTAAACTGACTTTTGAAACCAGGCTGATAATTATGCGTGCATGTCATGTCACTAGAACCAGCATGAAAAGAATTGTAAAAGGAGAAGAAAACTAAACAAAATGACTAGAAATGGCAGGAAACAGAGAATTGCATTACACTGACGGTGAAAGGGTTTAAACAACAGAACACACAAATAAACCTAGACAACACTAAATAAGCTATTACGGCAAAGTGAAAAGATAGAAGGGTTTGAGTCACAAGACAATGTCCGGATTACAATCTTAAAATAACTCGGACAACATAAATGACAGCAAAATAAACCACCAAAACTCCACTCTAGCCAACCTAGAGATGGAGCGTCTTTCGAATCACCAACTCGATATCTTAGCCGCTGGACTGCACATCGCTGGGACCTTCACCAATTTCAATATCATTGACTTCATTCAACAAGTTTATGAGGGGATTCTCATACTCCTTGTCACCACGGATCTTCCCTACAAAACGTGCATCATCATGTGAAGGCAAAGGATTCTGTGCAATGTTCTCGGTGGCACTATTCTGGACCGTAATTATCCCTTCCTGAATCATTCTTTCTCTCTCTCTTTTCAAATCCCGGCAACTTTCGACATCGTGCCCCTGGGCATTGGAATGGTATCCACACCTTTTAGAAGGGTCAAAGCCTCTTGCACGCTTGTCCACATGATTCGGAGGAATCGATGCAATCATGTTATAATGCTTTAGTTTCTCAAATAAGTTTGCATATGACTCTCCCAAATGGGTGAAAGTTTCTTGCTTTTGTGCCCTCTCTTGCTTGAAATTTTGACTTGCCCGCAAACCTGCTCCAGGGGGATTCCTGTAGGCTCTGGGAGGTGGGTAAGTATTTTGAGTTGGGTAAGTATTTTATGGGGTGGGTGCGCGCCATTGCGCATGGGTAGTATGTTGGGTATATGTTTGGGCATGGTGGATAGAGAAGTAGGGATCATAGGGTGGGTAATAGTGCTATGGAGTGTGGGAGTAGGTTTGGGGACAGGGTCGAGGTTGATGGTAATATGGTGATGGGCCCCTGGAGTAAGTTCTCGAGTCAACTACCACCACATCTTCTTTCTTTTTCTTTCCCAATACCCCTCCAGTGCCGCTCTGGATAGCCTGGGTAGTTGCCTTGATTGCGGAATAGTTCATAATCTTATTGGATTTAAGCCCCTCTTCCACCATGCTTCCTATTTTCACTACCTCATTTAAAGTTTTTCCCACTGCTGACACCAAGTGACCAAAGTAAGTTGGCTCCAAAGCCTGCAAAAAGTAATCGACCATATCGCTTTCTTTCATCGGAGGGTCGACCCTTGTGGCCTGTTCTCTCCAGCGGAGCCCATACTTCCTGAAGCTCTCCCTGGGTTTTTTTCTCAAGTTTTATTAGTGACAGGCGATCTGGAACAATTTCTAGATTATACTGAAAATGGCAGGCGAATTCTTGTGCCAAGTCATCCCAGATATACCACCTACCATGGTCCTGTCGTGTATACCACTCCAAAGAGGACCCACTGAGACTCTGGCTGAAGTACGCCATCAATAACTCATCTTTTCCACCTGCCCCTCTCATTTTGCTGCAGAATCCTCTCGGGTGGACAACCGGCTCACCATGTCGGTCATACAGATCGAACTTAGGCATTTTGAACCATGCTGGTAACTGAACATCCGGGAACATACACAAATCCTTGTAGGCCACTCTGACTTGGCCACCCAATCCTTGCATATTCCTAAAGGATTGCTCCAGGGTTTTTACTTTTTTAAACATCTCTTCCTGTTCCGGATTCTTAAGAGGCTTGTCAGTTTCCACAGGGAGATCAAAGTGAGGAGTGTAGGAATATGGTTCAGGAGCTTTAAAGGTAGTCTCAGGAGGGTAGTACTGGCTGTCATGAGTTTGAAACAATGGCTAACTGGAAGATCTTTGCAATATGGCAGGTGGAGGAGCCACAAAGACAGGGGTGATTGGTGGAGGAGGGTTTTGTTTGGGTGGTGGATCTTGGGGAGGATAGGAGGTGGTGCCATAATTCTGTTGGTAGAAAGGGAAAGCTGGATATGAATTCACAGTAGGAGACTCCTGAGAATGAGCCACAGGTGGGATATATGCTGGATTGGCGGGATAAACTGGCGCTGGCTGACCCTTAGCCCAGGCTTTATGCATCTCGGCCATCTGCTGCCTCAACTTATACATCTCTTCCCTCACTGCTTTGACATCCACCACTTCTACCTCTTTTGACGGGTCCACGATACTGGTATCTGATTCTTGGCATGTTATGTTCAGTTTATTTTTTGACCGGGTGTTGTAGGAATGGGTTGCCAGGATGCCAACCAACTAAACCACCTGCCTGAACTCATCATCAACAACAACTTTGTTAGCGGTTAGAGTATTAACAAATGGTAACCGCATATTTGGGAATGAATGCACCTAAGCAGTTAACGGTTTTTTATTATGCCTTTGCTTGGCTGCATGCATCATCTCGGCTTTTCCTTATTTCCAATTGCAAACTTTCCCTTTCTTTGTTTTCCTTGTTTTTCTTCTTTTCACTCTTGCCTTTGTCTTCTCTTGTTCCTATTCTCTCCCTCTTTCTTGTTTTTCCGCTCTTTGTCTTCTCTTGTTCCTATTCTCTCCCTCTTTCTTGTTTTTCCGCTCTTTTCTTTTCTTTTTTGCCTTTTTGTTGTTTTTTCTCTCTTTCCTTTCCCTTTTCCTTCTTTTTTCTTTTGGTTATGGCAGAATCTTATGGAGATTGCCTACGTATCACGACCCCGCATGAATCAGACCAAGCGTAGTTCTTGCAAAAATAAAGATTTAGTCATATCTCATTAATTTGAGTCAGTGACTCTTTTGTTGCAATCATTGAACATTTGAAGTAACTAGAAGTACATTCAGCAAATTCTTGTTTAAAAGAATCGTCATCACTCGAATCCTGGGGTCCACGGGGCATCACTCGGCATCGCCATGGGCTTGCGCAAGACTGAGAAGGTTTCAATGTCAACTGTGACTATTTAAAGAAAACTGGCCATGTAATGGCTTATTTTGATTTAAAAAACAAAGTGGCTATTTTTTCAAAGAATTTTATTTAAGAAAACAAAGACTCGGTTTTGCGAATACGGCTCCTAAGCACTTCCGAAAGGGAGATTTTAAGGATGTGCTCGCTAACCGTTTAAAATGACTCAGGGTGGCTATTTTTGCAAAAACAGCCTTCCGCCGCCCTTTTGGGGACATTCGGCTTATTTTTAAACAATAATGGCGTCACCCGACTTATTGGATAAAAATAAAAATTTTGGTATTTTTGGCTATTTTTTGCAAAAGGGGTGGTTGGACCCGATGAGGGTTGCCTACGTATCTCACACCCGGTGAAAATCAAACCAGCGTAGTTCAGGCAGATTTGCCAAACTCAAAGCTATTTTGAACAACCATTTTTCTTTCTAATTTCAAATATTTTTCTCATTTTCTTTTTCATTTTTTTTTCATTTTTTTAGAAATCCGGCAGCATTTCGGTACTATTTGGGCACTGGTTTTTTTTCCCAAACAAACGTTTACCCTCTCTTAGTCCTAACACTGCTATTTTCCATAATTTTTCACTCATTATATACAAGCCGGTCCACATGCAAAACCGAGCAAATGAATGCGCAAATAGCACGTAAGATGCATCAGGATGGTCATTTTAATTCAGGTCACCTGTCCTAGACGGACCCAACCCATGTGTTGAGTCCCCTAAGTCAAATGCACATGATGAAAACAAGTTTCCTACTAGGGATCCGGCATGAGGTTATTGTGCTTCTAGGTTTAAGCCCTAGGTTTATTGGTCTAGACCTGTCTTACCCGAATGGACAACTCGGGCCGAGGGAGAGGCAGTGTACTGGGGATACAGAAGCTCCGCCGGCTTTGCAACTTATCCAACCACGTTCTAAATAGGGAAAGACTCTAGACAGAATAGAAGCTACATGAAATGTACCCTTCTCCATGATATAGAAGACTCAGAAAGAGAGAGGGATTCGCGACAGTTTATATACAATTCAACAAATATCAAAGCAATTAAACACTTAGCACATATAGCATGGAACATGTAGAAAAATCAGATAAAGAAAAACATAAAAATTTAACTGAGCTCACATTCTTGAACCCTGAACCAAAATTCTGGGTTCTTGTCCCCAGCAGAGTCGCCAGAGCTGTCATACCTCTTTTTTCACTACACCCCCGGAAGGGCGTAATAAAGGGAGTTTTTCCAATTAAAGGACAATCGAAACAGATTTATTATTAAGATTCAGAGTCGCCACTTGGGAGATTTATGGTGTCCCAAGTCACCGGTTGAATCCCGAATCGAGAAAAAGCTTAACTCTGTTTAACAGTCCGCGAACTAGAAATCCGTGTAAGGAATTCTATTAACACGGGAGAAGGTGTTAGGCATTCCCGGGTTCCGTGGTTCTAGCACGGTCACTCAATTGTCATATTTGGCTTATTTATTTGATTTTAGTAAATGTTTTGACCTATGTTTTTTTAACTTTGAACCGCTTTTATTATTATTATTTTAAGAGAATTGCAACGTTGTGAAAACACATCTCAAACCGCGTCACATAAATGCACCCGCGATTTTTGACATATTTCGACTTCATTGAGATTGGATTTGGGTCACATAAATGTGCACCCGTATTTAAGAAGGTAAAATTGTTAAAAACGCGCCTAAAGCATCTAACTCATTATTATCTTTGGGAAGGCTGTGAAATTCGCTAAACAACCCATTCCGAATTCTAATTATTTTAATATAACCATTTATCGAGGGCCCCACAATTTATGCATTTTATTTGGCGGGGCTCGTCTCATTTATTATTAAAAGCCAAACCTAAAAGCAACTATGATTCTTTATTTCTATTTGTGTCTAATAATACGAGAAGGAATCCTAATTAATCAGAATATCAATGTATCATTATTAAGATATTCAAAGGAAGGTTGAATTTAAACAAATCACAACCTCAACGACACCTCAGTGTTTTGGGCCTGAAAACTGGCCCCAAACATGTTCAATCCTGCCTGTTCGAAGAAGCACTGACCACATGTGGGCCTCATGCAAACGGGATCAAGCCCAAGCTCAGAGACTAGGCTATTGATAGCCCATTCATTTTAATCCAAATAACACATAAATTCAATCAAATACAAAGATATGTTGGATTTATTTCAAGTTATTCTAAACACGTTCAATAATTGGTGATAACACTTTCAATTGGATTTACTTGCTACCTAAATCGAATTATCCAACTCACTGACCGAACTTAACAACTTTGAACATTTGTATTTTTTTTTACTGATTTTCATTCAAACGTTAATATTAACTTGAAAAATATTTCGAGTTCACATAGTAATCAGTGGTAAAATTATTGAAGCACGTTCAGTAAGCTCAGGCTATCATGAATAGAAACCTATGCACTGATGTTTGCAAATTATTCTATGCTAAGGCTATTATTCTAGAATGGACACACTCAAATCCGCCTTCAGCAGTCCAGGGCACTTCGGAGTTCATATTATTATAAATCGAGTCTAACCTATATCAAACCAATACACATCAGCTAACAATATCTAACAATTGATAGACAACATCCACATAAGTGCAAATCAGAAAACAGGGAAGGAGAGTCATGCTTTATTTCATTCCCAATTTTGACAGATACATTGAAACACTGTGAGATGTGTATATGGAAATTGCAATACAATGAGAAAGGAGTAGATCAGCAGTAGCAAATAGCAAGCAGTAGCTAATTTCAACCCAAAATGATCTCAAGATAACTCAGCAGATATTTTAACACTAAATCAAGCAGAGACCCAACCAAAATAACTCGAATAACACCAAATGGACTCGAAAATACACCTAGAACACCTCAAAAACTTCAGCAGAGCAAAACTCAACCAAAAACCAACTTAATTAGGTCCAAAATCACTCGAAATGATCCTCTGAACCTCAGCAACCAAAGATCAAACTGGAACGTGTGAATCCATAACCAAAGCTTGAAACTAACACAAGGTTTAACAATGGAACATTATTTTTTTGGATTTTTTGAAGGTTTTCTAGTGTTTTTGACTTTTGGAATGTTTGAATTTCAAATGCAGATCTGAAAACTAGAGAACACTTTTTGGGGGGAATTTTGGAGCTAAAAACTTGTCATTCAAGGCATGGGAATGCCATTTTATAGGCACAATGAGGTGCAGCTTCAGATTTTAGTTTTAACACTTTAGCCTCTCTTTTATTTTACCTTTTAGCTTATTGCTCCCTCAATTCCTAACTTGTTCCTCAAGCTAATACCTTAAACTTCCTAAAAATCCAATTGTACCCTTATCTAGAAAGTTCTAGGAGATACTAGCATTACTTCTATTTCAGATAAAACCCATATTAGCCCTGGATACTCTTGAATTTCCTACCACTATTTAACTAAACCCAAACTCCGTGACTAACTAAAGTTTGACTTATTCAACTATAACTAGATTAACTGAACTAATCCTGCTAACTTCTTGAAAACAAACACTGAATTTAAAAACAAAATCATACATCTAAAGAATTTAACTCAATTACTCAGCCAATTCAAATAGCTACTAACTACCAATTACTGAACAGTTACTAAACAACTACTAATTGGAAACACAAAATCACTTATTAAAAGACTAACTATTCCTAATCAAATTGCAACCAAATGAACATACTGTTATTATTAGAAGAAAAGCAGCTACATCAAAACTGAATTGAATCCAATTAAACTAACAATTAATCACTTGAACTAATAAAACAATTATTTGAACATTTAAACTATCAGAAGTGAAACGAGGATTAGATCAGAATTGACCAAATTAAATATCAAAAATAACATAGAAGAATAGAAAACAAATAAAACTAGACTCAAAATAACTAATTAATTAAAAGAAACACTAAGAACCTAAGGAAACTCTCCGACCAATTTTCAGATTCAAAGCTTGACTGACTCCCTTGAAGTTCGAGGGCCAATGACGTTGAATTCATCATGAAGGGAGCAAGGTGACCCTGTGGTATCAATTTGGCGTAGTTTGGGAGGAGCTAGGATTTTGGCCGGAACTTCAAATTGATATTCGAGAAGTTTCGGCTATATTCGAGGAGAACTGAGGCTGGATATAGGGAGAGGAAGAGGAGAGAAACCTAGCGTGTTAATTTGGGCGGGATTGGGTCACCTAGAGTTTGGCCGGAGAATTTCAATTCAAGATTTGGGAAAATCGGCTAGTATTTAAGGGATAGGATTTGGGGATTTGTAAAGAGGGGAGAGAGAGGATTTAGGGGTGAAATTTTGGGGTGATTTGGGGCTTCGCCGCCAGCGGCGGCGATTTTCGGCCGGCGGCGAGCGGTGGAGTGACGGTGGGCGGCGGCGGTGTTATAGGGCTGGGGACATTACGAGGAAGATAGGTTTATGTTTTTAGGGTTTGTATATTTTTCGGACAATTTTATGTAAAGGTAAAACTCAATTGTGGCTGTTGGATTAGATAAAATTGATGGCCAGGATTGTGTGACGCCAAACGACGTTGTTTAGTTATAGGGAAACTGGACCGGGTATATTGGGAATGGGTTTTGGCCATTTTGGGCTGGGCAGAAGTAATAGCAATTGCCCAATTCGGATTTTCATTTGGGACAACCCTCTGTTAATTGTTTTGTTTTATTTTCTTTTTACTTCTTTTGTTTATTTTTTATTTTGTATATTTTTTTTTAATTTTTTCTGATTTTATTAAATGCTATATTAAAACTTAAAAACCAAGTTAGCACTAAGAATTATATTTTCTAGTTTTCCATTACACTAACTCCTAATTTAAACACAAACTAAACTTAAACTGATAATGCAAAAAGGACCATTTTTGATATTTTCTTCTCTTTTCCTCTTTTTATTTTAATTTTTCTTAATTTTGAACTAACAACAATCTAAATTAATTCCTAAAATTAAAGAAAAACTAATTAACCCCAACACTGTTCAAGAAACCAAAATCAAAAATTAAAAATGCAGGCTACACTATACTTTTGATTTTTCTTTTATAAAACAATTAATTTTCTAATCAATCCTAAGATGTAAAATTAAACCCTAAATGCACATACCAACTGTATTTTTATATTTTCAATTGAACTAAAATGCAAAAATTAAATGCAAGCAATTTACAGAAAATAACACAAAATTCACAAAAATTGTAAAATAATGAAAGAAATTATTTTGTTTGAATTTTTGGGAATAAGTCACTTAGGGCAAAAATCATGTGCTCACAGCCGCCACTATGGCGCGACCTCTACTATCCACTGGAGCTTCCGATACCTAGCCTGGAGAAGACCTTCCAACCAGCAGATACTATATATGGGTCAGAAGAAGATGAAGCATTGGCAGCCATGAAGAATCTGTTTCTGGAGGATGATGATATGAACTACGTGTTCTTTTTGAGGAGGAAGGCCCTTCCATACAAGCTGTGAATCGAGGAGACCGCCTCATCAATTGGTCAATTAGAACTGTCAGGACCTGGAAGGCTTCGGGGTAGCAAGGCTAAACAAAAGCACCATGCATCTCATTTTTTTACTAGCTGATTTTCTTTCCGCATTGTCTTTAATTTCGAAAAAAGAGCTCCGATTTTCCAAACAATTATGAATTTAATCAAAGCATTTCAGTTTATCATATATCTTGCTCTTATTATTTTCTCTATCATTTACTCAATTTTTACAAAGCGTTACTATTACTTACTTTGATGATGAACCGACGATTGTGACTTACAACGAAATAACGCAACAAACGGACATAGACTCAGAAGAGGATGAAATACCAGAAGAGGTCATCAGAGAGGTCGAGAATTTTGAGAATAAGCCTAAGTCTAACTTGGATGAAACTGAGGTCGTAAATTTGGGTGATACAGAAAATGTCAAAGAAACACGCATCAGTGTTCACCTATCATCATCAGAAAAGAAAGAATACACGGAATTTTTAAAGGAATATAAGGACATATTCGCCTAGTCGTATGATGACATGACTGGTCTCAGCACGTCCATTGTAGCTCACAAACTGCCAACAGATTAAACTTGTCCACCGGTAAAATAGAAGATCAGGAAATTCAAGCCCGACATGAATTTGAAAATCAAAGAAGAGGTTACTAAGCAAGTCTAAGCTAAGGTTCTCAGGGTGGTAGAGTATCTGACATGGTTAGCCAACATCGTGCTAGTAGCAAAGAAGATGGGAAAGTTAGAGTTCGTGTCGACTACCGAGATCTTAACCGGGCCAGTCCCAAAGATTATTTCCCCTTGCCAAACATACACATTCTTATCGACAACTACGCCAATCATGAGTTACAGTCTTTTGTTTATTGTTTCGCCGGATATCATCAGATATGGATGGATGAGGAAGATGCAGAGAAAACGGCTTTCATCACACCGTAGGGAATTTATTGTTACAAAATAATGCCATTTGGATTAAAGAATGCTGGCGCCACCTACATGAGAGCCATGACTACTATCTTTCACGATATGATACACAAGGAGATTGAAGTATATATAGACGACGTCATCATCAAATCCAAGAAAGCCACTGATCATATGGAAGATCTGAGAAAGTTCTTCAACAGACTGAGGAGGTACAATCTGAAACTGAATCCTGCCAAGTGTTCATTTGGGGTTCTGACCAAAAAATTACTAGGTTTCATCGTGAGTCGTCGAGGAATAAAATTGGACCCATCAAAGGTCAAAGCAATTCAAGAATTTCCACCACCAAGGAGCAAGAAGGATGTGATGAGTTTCCTGGGGAGACTCAACTATATCAGCCGGTTCATAGCTTAGTCCATGGTCATTTGTGAACCCATATTTAAAATGTTGAAGAAAGACGCTGCTACTAAATAGACCGATGATTGTTAGAAAGCCTTTGACAGAATCAAGGAATACTTGTCAACGCCGCAAGTCTTGGTTTTGCCCGAGCCAGGAAGGCCTCTATTGCTTTATCTTGCGGTTTTGGATGGAGCATTCGGTTGTGTTCTAGGGCAACATGATGAAATAGGGAGAAAGGAGCAAGCTATCTACTATCTTAGTAAGAAGTTACCGTCGTAAGAGCCCTGGTATTCTCTATTGGAGCGCACCTGTTGTGCTTTGACTTGGGTAGCTCAGAAGTTGAGGCATTATTTCTATGTCTACACTACTTATCTCATATCAAGAATGGATCTACTAAAGTATATCTTCCAGAAGCCCATGCCCTATGGCAAGCTCGCCAAGTGGCAAATCTTGCTAAGTGAATTCGACATTGTTTACGTGACTCAGAAAGAAATCAAAGGCCAAGCTATAACAGATCACCTTGCCGAGAATCCTATCAGCGGAGAATACGAACCCCTGAAAATGTATTTTCCTGATGAAGAAGTGTCCTTTGTAGGAGAAGATATTGCAAAATCCTACGATGGTTGGAGTTTGTTTTTCAACGGAGCCGCAAATTTCAAAGGAGTTGGCATAGGAGCAGTCCTAGTATTAGAAACCGGCCAACATTACCCGGTATCCGCCAAGCTCAGATTCCCTTGCACCAACAATATGGCCGAATATGAAGCCTGCATCCTGGGGCTCAAGATGGCCCTTGACATGAACATTCAGGAGCTTCTAGTGATCATGGATTCAGACTTGCTCATATATCAGGTTCGAGAATAGTGGGCAACCAAAAACTCCAAGATACTCCCCTACTTGCATCACGTACAGGAGTTAAGGAAAAAATTCACAAAGACGGAATTTCAACATGTCCCCAGGGTCCAGAACGAGTTCGCTAACGCATTAGATACTTTGTCATCCATGATACAACATCTAGATACGAATTTCATAGATCCCATCCCAGTAAAGATTTATTATCAGCCAGCTTATTGTGCTCACGTTGAGGAAGAAGCGGACGGAAAACCATGGTTCCATGACATCAAGGAGTACTTGATAATAAGAGAATATCCAGAACTTGCCAACGCCACTCAGAAGCGCACACTTCGGAGATTATCCAAAAACTTCTTTCACAAGGGAATCCTGTATAGGAGCACTCCCAATTTGGGTTTACTAAGGTGTGTCGAAGCAAAAGAATTATCCAGACTATTGGACGAAGTGCACGCAGGGACCTGCGGGCCGCACATGAATGGTTTTGTATTAGCAAAGAAGATACTCCGAGCAGGGTATTTTTGGATGACTATGGAAATAGACTGTATCTAGTACATTCGCAAGTGCTATCGCTGTCAGATACATGCAGACATGATAAAGGTGCCTCCAAACGAGCTTACTGCAACAAGCTCACCATGGCGATTCGCCACTTGGGGAATGGATGTCATTCGACCTATCGAGCCTTCCGCATCAAACGGGTACAGGTTTATCCTGGTGGAAATTGATTATTTTACCAAATGGGTTGAAGCAGCGTCATACAGGGCAGTGACTAAGAAGGTTGTGGCAGATTTCATCCGTAACTGTATTGTTTGTCGATTCGGAATTTCGGAATCAATCATCACCGATAATGGTTCCAGTCTCAACAGTGACTTGATGAAAGCAATGTGTAAGAAATTCAAGATCAAACACAAGAATTCTATAGCCTATATGCCTCAGATGAATAGAGATGTAGAGGCAGCCAACAAGAATATCAAAAAGATACTAAGGAAGATGGTCGAAAGTCACAAACAATGGCATGAGAAGTTATCATTCGCCTTACTGGGATACCGCACAACGGTCCACACATCGACCGGAGCAACTCTCTACATGCTGGTTTATGGTACGGAGGAGGTCACACCCACCGAGGTAGAGATTCCCTCCTTGAGGATCATACAATAATCATAGTTGGATGACGCAGAATGGGTAAAAGGTCGCTACGAGTAGTTAGCCCTTATATATAGGAAAAGGATGAATGCAGTTTTCCACGGTCAGTTGTATCAGAAAGAAATATCCAAAGCCTTCAACAAAAGAGTCAAGCCAAGGAAGTTTACACCGGGGCAACTGGTGTTGAAGAAAATGTTCCCACATCAAGATGAAGCCAAGGGGAAATTTTCCCCCAACTGGCAAGGTCCGTACATGGTTCATTGAGTTCTAACCGGAGGAGCCCTTATTTTTGCAGAAATGGATGGAGAAGTCTGGCCAAAGCCAATCAATTCAGATGCAGTGAAACGATACTATGTATAACCACCTACGATTCCCCTATTATGTAATTTGAACTACGCCTGGCCTGATCCCCATTTAAGAGGAGATACGTAGGCATCCCTAGGGGTTCAGTCACAATTTAATAAAATTTCATTTCTCCCTACTACTGGGACTGGGGCAGAATTTTAAGGAGGACCCTTAAAATTCCAAAATTAGTTCTCAGTCATTCATCGCCAGGAATGCCACCTCAGTCAACTGGGGTAGAATTTTGAGGAGGACCCTCAAAATTCCGAAGTCGATTTTTCAGCCGTTCAGCGCAGCCATCAGAAGTGCCAGCCTAGTAAACTGGGGTAGAATTTTAAGGAATATCCTCAAAGTTCTGGAGCGAAAAAGGTTGCAATGTCTTAAACTACGTTGCCGTCATTAGTTCATCTAAAGAAACTATTTTCTACTTACGTTATATTTACTAAATCATACATAAATATTGTTCGAATTGCTGCTGTTTAGCGATTCTACCCCAATAATACACAATTCCAGAAGCCAGGGGAAAACGAACTAACCTTTCCCCCTTTACAAAGCTCATGATTTTTCTTTGGATGCATGCACTCGACTTGCAATAACGTCAGGTGTATTTATGTATGCGTACTTTGTCAAGAATGAAACTTCTCAAAATCATCGTTTACTCACAATTGCTATTTGCACACAACATCCCCAGCAGTCATGATGTCATAATCAGCTATCAGCTAAGAAATCTCACTACTATCCATCCTTTTACATTCTTGCATTACATAAGGCTACCTTTCTGCCTTTTGAGATTAAGCACTGTCTCGATCTGCATTATCTGCATAAGGCTGCCTTTCTACCTTTCAAGACTAAGCACTGCCTCCATCTGCATTATCTGCATAAGGCTACCTTTCTCCCTTTCGAGACTAAGCACTGTCTCCATCCTACATTTTCTTGCATTGCATAAGGCTACCTTTCTGCCTTTCGAGACTAAGCACTGTCTCCATCCTGCATTTTTTAAATTGCATAAGGCTACCTTTCTGCCTTTTGAGACTAAGCACTGTCTCCATCTGCATTATCTGCATAAGGCTACCTTTCTGCCTTTCAAGACTAAGCACTATCTCCATCCTGCATTTTCTTGCATTGCATAAGGCCACCTTTTTGCCTTTCGAGACTAAGCACTGTCTCCATCAGCATTATCTGCATAAGGCTACCTTTCTGCCTTTCGAGACTAAGCAGTGTCTCCATCCTGCATTTTCTTGCACTGCATAAGGCTACCTTTCTACTTTCTGAGGTTAAGCTCTACCTCCACCTGCATAGCTAAAATATCGTGACCTCTATTTGCATCGGCTGAAATACCGCCAGCTTCATCTAAATCTTGGATGGCTAAAACACCTCAAATTTTTGTTTAAATCCTTATCGACTGAAACATTGCCATTTATAATCACACTTCAGTTGAAGTATCGCCAACTTTATTTAATTCTCGGTATCGGCTGAAATGGCGCCATTTATATTTTTACATTATCGCCAGGTTTATTTAAATTTCTCCCGGCTGAAATATCGCCATTTACATTTTTTTACATCAGCTGAAACATCGTTGCTTTATTTAAATTTTTGTTGACTGAAATATCGCCATTTACATTTTCTGTATCGGCTGAAATACTGCCAAATCTTGCATCACATCGGCTGAAATACCGCAAAATCTTGCATTTCATCTGCTGAAATACCGCCAAGCTGTCTAAGGGAGTCGTTGTTCGGAGGCATCATCTTCATAGCCCGAGAACACCATGCCATAGCTCGAGGACCCAACTACGCCTGCGAATCCTTTATTTTGCGCTTCATGGCCCAGGACATCATGGTCCGAGGGCGTCATCCTAACATCCAAAGATAGCATTCATGGTCCAACGGGAACTTGCATCACGTTTAAGTTTATGCATGATATACGTCTGTATTACTCACTTGCAAGTACACCGGCTAGCAACGACTATCTTAGCAGGAGCGATCCCACTCCAGTTCCCGCAGCCGATCAAGCCTCCAATTACCTCTTGCCCCTAAATAAAGCGTCCGTAACTTCGAAATCTCCATCGGCACGTTTCGTCAATGGTTAATGAACTACATATGGCTTGATTCCTGTAAAACCAGGGATATGTAGGCAGCTCAGAAACCAGGGCTCGGTCAAAAACTCTTTTCATTTCGGTCAAAATTGGCCATCATATCTTTACCCGACAACTCTTTCATCCTTCCCGGGTAATGAGGGGCAGCTGTTCATACCCAATTTTTCTCTAAGTATTTCTATACCCAAAATACTTCCATAATAGCATATATGTGCATATATAAGCATACCCAAAATGTTTTGGCATTTTTTAATTACTTTTAAACCAATTGATTGCCTATTTTAATACAATAAAATCCAGTAATTATTTCCAAAATTATCATTTTGGGAGATTAACTTATTTTATTCTCATATTTACACAAAAATATAATTAAGGTGATTTTTGCATGTTTTTACAAATTTATTTAGTATTTTTAAAGCTAAATTGCATGTAATTGCAATTATAGCCTATTTTGCGATTAGTAGTATTTTATAATTATAAAATTATTTCCAGTATTTTTAAATTAATATTTATATAGTATTTGTTTGCTCAGTGTTTTTAATTTACTTTTAAAGTCATTATTACTATTTTTATAAAATAAAAAGGGAAAAACTGGCTATTTAACACTTAGCCCATTTTATTTCAATTACAGCCCTTTCTCCTTTAAATTTTGGCCCTTAATTTGACCCAATTCTGCCCTAAATTAAACCATCCCAATCCCTAAATTATCCGACCCCTAACCCGATTAAAAACCCACCCGGCTCACCTTTTGATCCAGGTCGTTGATCATTTTGATCAACGACCATGATTTCCCTTTTCCTTTTTTAATTCCCAAATCCCCTTGACCTAATCTATTTCACCTGAGATGCTGCCATTGAACTCCTTCGTCTGTCAAATCCGCACGAACCTCTCCGAGACTCTAATCGCCTCCCACCTTATCTCACCATGTTTCCACCAGAATGCATGACGTCTCTGGCCATGGATGGTCTGTACTCATCCTTTCTCGCCATCAGACCTAAGCTATTCAAGGTTTGGAGGCCTAACCTCGATGGTTCTCCTTCAAATCCTTCTCATATCTATAGATCTATGGCTTATCCGGCCACGCTCCGGCATATTCAAGCACTAGAGGCCTGATTCCTGACCTCTTCGACCCAGGATCTGACTTGTTCTTCCAAGCCCTTCTCGTTTCTAGGGTTTCTCAGAAACCCTAAGTTGTTCGAGGTTCTTCTATGTTTGTTTTCTTAGATCTATGCTATATCGGTGTTCTAGGGACCTTTTTAAGTGTTTCCCCAAATTTTCCTTTCAAAACTCGTTTGTTTTCAATTTAGGGTTTCTGAAAGTTTTCCAAAAAGTCTTTTTGATTCTTTCTGTTCTTTTTTGTGTGTGTTTGTCTGTGTTATGCTCGTATGTTTTCTTTTCTACTGCGCATTTGTTTGCTCTTCCGTCGTTCCTTCTATTAAGCATGATTCTTCTATACAGTTGCATCTTACTGTGACTCAGACTAGGCTTGCATGTTATCTCTACTATGTTTTCCTTCCTCTTCTACTATATGTGTTTACTGTAAATTCTTTAATTTTGTTTGCACTACTGGACTCTGTTACATTCTTACTAAGCGTGTTTCATCTACTGCTTCTAAAGTTTGTATCACTCCTTCTCTCTTGAACTTGCTTAAGTTCCGAGTTTTCTAAAATATGTTCTTCATGCCTTAAATCAATTTTCTTTCTTTGATTGTTTCAAACCTGCTATCACATTTTTTTGTTTCTCATGAGGCTATGAAACAGATCCTTGAGTCTGTTTTCATTGATTTGCCTTCTCATCTCTATGTGTGATTCGATTTGAAGCCCTAGAATTTAGTGGTTTCTTTGACAAATTGGATTAGGGTTCCACTTTGGGACCCTGGACTTTTAGGCTCACTATGAGTCTATAACTAAACTCTATCCCTTTTATTTATGATTCTAAGCCTCTCAATGTTAGACTTTTTTTGCTAAGTAACATGACGATCCCTTTTTGTTTGATATGTCTGATTTTTATATGAGAAACTCCTCTTTCAAAGTTTTGCCAACTAAGTGATTGATTCTGAAATCCATTTAATAAGGTTGATGAATTGTCACTGATCTTCCTTCGATTGAACCTCCTTTACCTTTCTTGACTGGGTTCATTCAAATTGAACTTGTAATTTTGGTTTAATGACTGTTTAATTGATTCCCTTACCATATTTGGCACAAATCGTGTACCAGTGACTGTTTTTCTTAAATAACTTCTATGTACTTACCCCTTTTGTGCTACTTTGAAAGGTTTTAATCAAATTTTCTTTCCTTAAATTATTTTCACCCATTAAAATCAGAATCCCTTAAACAAGGGGAGTCTGATTTCAATGATATCTCCTTGCCTTCTTTATTTGTTTCTCTACACTATCAAAGGGGCCGCCCTTCTGCACTTTGAACACACGACTAACACTCGAGTCTTTTTTCTGAAATCACACTCACACGCATAAGTATACTCTCGCTATTTGTACTGTGGCTTGCTACAAGATTTCTGCTCTCTCTTTGCTTCCTGAAACTGGTATGTCCTAGTTTTAATTCTATCCCCAGCTCCAATGTGTTTACTTACCAGTTCTTATGTCCATGTTTACCTTAATGTCTGAAGTATTTAATCTTTGTGCAATGTGCTTATATCCTTCTCACTTCTTGTAATGAATCCCAATCCTATATCCCTTTATGTGTTTTGAGCTATTGTTAAAAAACATGGCAATATATCTGAAGTTATTGTCCATGGATATGAACTGGACCCTTTGGGCCCTAAGCTTTTCCAATTTCCCATCCCCATTCCCTTACTATGTGTGCTGGGTTAAAGCTTTAGCCTGACAGTATTCTAATTACTGCCCAGGCCACGGTTTGACCTTCAATAGGTCCTTACTCTCTAATGTTTGGCCAACAGGTTTGGTCAGAGGTGTGCAGTCTACCTTATGGTTGGGCATGACCACCAGCCTGCCTTGGCACTCCCTACCCCTCTCCATCGCACTTTCACTCATTCTTAGAACTTATGTTCTGCCCCTCTCTTGTGAGCCTTGCCTTGGGACCCCTGAACTCTCTCTGAACTTGGACACCTGAGGGCTGACCCTTCCACACTGCACTACAACTTATTCTGATTAACGTCTTGGGTGTAAGCACTGCCTGGGGATTACTGAAACCCCTTGGATCTCTGAAACACCCTAGATAAGAGAAGGTTTGGAAATCTGGGTCTCGCAAGTGGCTCAATCTCATATTAATAGACACTAAGTATGAATTAGGCTGTTCGGATGTATCTGATAATTCCTGATGTATTTTTAATTTTAGTCTTATTTCTTTTGGACTGTAATAACTTGTATAAACTCAGAGGATTTAGTAAAAAGGGAGGGGGTTTACTTTTATGCACTAAGGGCAACTTCACACGTAAAAAGCATGTGTATAGGATTTAACATTCGATTTCTGCAATTAAGCATCTAGATACCATGCCTATAGGGATTTGCATTTCTGTATATAATAATGCCATTAGGCAGAAAATTAGGCTTAACAACTAAGCATGTAGAAAATATGCCTATAGGGATTCGCACTTCTGCATATAATAACATCATCAGGCAAACAATTAGGCTTAACAACAAAATTACATATATATACCATGTCTATAGTACTCCTGTTTAAAATGTCAAAATCAGTTAACGCATAGAGAGCATGCCTATAGGAACTTTGAATCTGAGCCGTTTCATTCATTCAAAACAACATTCACCTTTTGAAATTAGTATTTACTGAAGTTCGTAAAGTAACGGATCCTTTCTAGACAAATCTGCATTTTTCTGAAACTCGTGAAATTCTTTTCCAATTAATCTGCATGTCTTCTGAAGTTCATTTCTTTTCTGTTAAACCTTTTCAAAACAGTACACTTCTTTTCCGAAACTCCTTTTACTCTATAACTTTGCTTTATAATCAGTTTGTGTTTTAAAATCAGTAATTCTATCCAACACTTAGACAAAGGATTAATTAATCAGTTAGATCGATTTTAGACAACTGCATTCGAGCAAGCCTAATATAGACTTCCCATCTAAAAATATGTGTTGAACCAGTCTGCTCGTCCCTTTATTTAATTTAAGACCAAACCAGTACGTGTAAGACATGCTAAACTCTACGGCTTTTATCTGATTTAAGGAGGCTTACTTAAGCCCTACCTGCTTATTTGCTTTCCCCCTTTATTTGAATTATGTGTTTTGATTGATGCCTTAGTATTTTGTCCTTTGAAAACTCCTAAAAGACCCCAAACCCCTCTCCCTTTAGGACTAGTAGTCCAATTGCCTCCAGGACTGATAGGATTGGGACGGGTACTAGCATGCAATAAGTAACGAGACATTCCGCGCTTTAATACCTTAACAGGGTGGGAAGGGTAGAATATGGATATGATGACCACGCGATAACACCACGTGTATAAACGGTTACAGGGTATTGTGTGGGGTGATCCATATTATTTATAAACGTAGGACCCATTTTCCTTGTTTGTTTTGATTCGAAAACTGCGTTTTCCCAAATTTTAGCTTATTTTACTGCTACTTCTAGCAATTATGTAAAATTTCTCTTTCATTACTCGTTTATTCTGATTTTTAAAATCCACTTTCTATGTATAATTTCAGCTTCCTTAAATTCGTTTTAAGTTTCCAATTATTTGCAATTATTATATGAAAACCCTTCCTTGTATTTGTAATTCTTGCTTGTCTACTCATGTTTGCTTGCTTGAAGTCACAATTGTAACATGGCCGGGAACCACACTAGTAGATCTTGAGGGTTGCTTAACACCTTCCCCTCGAGATAATTTCTAGCCCTTACCCAAACTCTGGTTGTTCATCTCAAATTCTTCCTTAAAGTGTCCTAATGCACTATAATCATTAGGTGGCGACTCTTCAAATCCAAAAACCTAATTCCCAAAGGGGAATAGAGTTGTCATTCCTAAATGTTGTAAACCCGATTTTGCTTTAGAAAAAGGGGGCATCGACACTTCCCCTCGGCCGTACCTGTGAGGGCTCAACTCCTTCTACGGTCTCGCACCTGCGGCTGACCAAATGCAGGTGCGATTTATGAGAGATACCTGGAGCTTCAGCTCCCTCTAAAATTTTTCAACTTCACTCGAGCATCATCTGATTGACGCTCGAGGCCCCCGAGGCCGTCCAAACATACCAAAAAGTTTGAAATCTTAAAGTGGACTCGCTCGAACCCTCGGAACATCCGAAACAACGATAAATCTAAGAAGCACCCCCTAAAACCAAATGAATCAAACTTATTAACTTCAAGTTCATCAATTTAATTCCAATGCAATGAAAGACACTTACACTACTCGGATTGACAACAAATTTTGCGTGCGAGTCTTAAATGGCAATACATAACTATTCCCGATCTCGGAACTCCGTTCGAACCTCGATAACACAAAAACCCATTCCAAACCAAATATTTAAAAACTTTAAAATCCTTAAGGAATGGTCCATGCTGAGCATGAGCCCAACATATAAATAATTTTTTCAATTGTATATTCTAATCTTCTATATATTATGAAAGGAGAGGACAAAACCCTCTCTTTAAGCCAAGTGGAATCCTAAAAAAGCCACAAGGCATAATTAGTTACTAATTAGTTAATAATTAGTTATTATTTTTGAATTTAAATATCTATAACAAAACAAAAATAATAAAAAATAAAAAATTACCATCTATATCTTATATATAAAACTACCATATATATATATATATATATATATATATATATATATTACTTTATTTGAATTAATAAATATAGATATCTTATAATTAGTTATAATAAAAAGCTAAAATATAATTACATATATAAATAACTACCCATTAAAATTGGGTGACAGTAGTTTCAAGATAGAGTTTTAAAATTATTTTAAAATTAAAAAGCATAAAAATATTAGCTATAATAAATAACAAAAAAAAAAAAAAAGAAGAAGAAGAAGAAGAAGAAGAAGAAGAAGAAAAATACTCATTCAAATCGGGGAGTACTTTCAATTTGGAGTTTTAAAATAATTTTAAAATAAAAATTAAACTAAAAAAATTATTAATTTCAATTTGGGAGTAATTTCAAGTTTGAGTTTTAAAATTATTTAAAATAAAATAATGAAAATAAAGCAATAAAAAAAGCTACATGGCACAATTAGTTAATAACAAAAAATTATTTATTAAAATTAACAAAGAAATTAACTACTTAAATTAACTACTCAAACATGGGTGAGAGTTTGTTTAGTTTAGTTATTTCTTTATTTCATTTTTTAAAATTATTTTTTCTTTCTTTTTCGAAATAAAAAGTGTATTTATTCATTAAAATTTAAATAATATTATTGAGAAAAAAATAATAAAATTTAAAATAAAAGATAATGCATTTTAAAGAGTAATAGAATATATATCTTCTATTATATTACAAAAAAATTAGCAGACAAAAATATTAAACGAGTAATATGCTAATAATTTTATTAACAATATAATTATACTAAATATTGGACAATATAATAAATAGATATACATAACAAAAAAGTTATTTGATGACTATATAAGACACTCTAATTTAATAGGTATTTTATTCATCAAAATTCAGGCAATATCTATTCTATTTATATAGAATAGGAGAAACAAATTATTGTGATAATTCCTAATGTAACATCAAAAAATTAACAAAGTGACAAATTTTAGGACAAAGCTCCAACAAATTTGGAGATTCAAAAATTATTTATAAAAAAATGATAAAAAAGACAGTATGAAATTAACTACCTAAAATTAACTAATCAAACATAGGTAATATAATAAAGATAAATATATAAGAAAAAGTTATTCAGTGACTACATAAGTCCCTTTAATTTAATCGAGAAATTGTTCATTGAAATTAAGACAATATTATTGAAAACAATAGAATAAAATTTAAAATAAAAATTATTTCAAGAGTAAGAAAATTTATATCTTCTATTATATTACAAAATAAAGTAGCAGAGAAAAATATTAAACAAAGTAATATTCTAATAAAAATTTCTATTAATAATGTAATAATACTAAATATTGGATGATATAATAAAGAAACATACAAAACAAAAAAGTCATTCGCTGCTTGTATAAGTCCCTTTACTTTAAAAGAAATTTTATTCATTAAACTTTAGATAATATTATTAGGAACAACATAATAAAATTCCAAATAAAAAAATTATCTCAACAGTAATAAATTATATATCTTCTCCTATATTACAAAAGAAAGCGAGTAGACAAAAATAGTAAACAAAGCAATATACTAATAAAAATTTCTATTAACAACATAATAATAGTAACAAAGAAAAATATAAAAAAAAAAGTTATCCACTGACTATATAAGTATCTTTAATTTAGTAGTGATTTTAGTATTGGGTATATAGTATTGACAAATAAGATGACAATTTAAATTTATTAAAGCAATACAATCTAATAGGATCAAATAACTCCGATCATAATTTAATTTAATTAATATTTATCGCGCATCGCACGTGTGCAACTACTAGTTCTTTTATTAAAGCGTCAGCATGGGCCCAACATATAAATAATTTTTTGATTGTATATTCTAATTATTTTATTAAAGCTTCCATGTTTAATTAATTAATAAGTATACTTTGAGATTGAAATTTCACATTGTGATGACCCAAAGGGCCATCTCGTGTTTTCAACCCAATCCGAGCTTTCGAGGTCTTCAAAACCTCATTTTCGTTCTCCTCGATTATTGTGAACAATCCGAGCGCGATTTCGAAAAGCCTTTATGTGAAATTTGAGAAAAATATTAAGTTTTACCTTTAGAATTGATTTAATTTGACTTCGGTCAATATTATTAGTGAACGGACCCAGAACTGTATTTTGACGGTCTCAGAAGGTCCATAGGAAAATATGAGACTCGGGCGAATGCCCGCAATCAAATTCAGAGGTCCCTAGCCAGAAAAATAAATTTTCGATGAAAATTGTTAAACTCAAAATAAAATAATTTTTGGAAATTTAATAATTCTGGATCTTGTTGGTATTGGGCATGTATTTTGGTTCCGGAGCCCGGTACATATTTAATATGGTATTTAAGTCATGCCTATGAAATTTGGTGAGAAACGGAGTCTATATGACGCGATTCGGACACTCGGTTATGAAAATAGAAACTTTAAGTATTCTTGAGAATTTCATTGATTTTGAGGATAAATTTGTAGTTGTAGGTGTTAGTTTAGTGATTTGATCAAGCGAGCAAGTCTGTATGATATTTATAGACTTGTACGCATGTTTGGTTTAGAGCCCCGAGGGTTCGGGTGAGTTTTGGATAGGCTACGGGATGTTTTAAACATGAAATTTCTGGTGTTTTGGGCTTCAGTTGCCATCTAGTATATCCTTCTTCGCGTTCGCGAAGGAACTCTCGTGAACGCGAAGAGTAAATTTGTCTTAGGGAAAAATCCTTCTGTGCGAATGCAAGGTACATGTCGCGAATGCGGAGCGTTGCGGGCATTACCCTTCGCAAACACGACCTGGCTATCGCGAACGCGAAGGCCATTTTGGCAGGGACCTGGGAGAGTGGTGAAATACTCTACGCGAACGCGGCAAGTGGCTCGTGAACGCAAAGGTCGGGGGGTGTACCTTTGCAAACGCGTATGGTATCTCACGAACACGAAGGTCTTTCTGGCCAGTGCTTCGCGTATGTGACAAGCTTCTCGCGAACGTGAAGAAGACCTGTCTAGTGATTTTAAAACAGAACCTAAGCCGGGATTTGCTCAAAATTTCATATCTCTTCCATTAAAACTCAACCTTGGGCGATTTGTGAAGTGGGGATTCAACACCAAATCATAGGTTGTGTTCTTAAACTCATCTTTTTCATTTTCCATCAACACTCATTAGATTTGTAGGCCTAAATATTGTTCTTTAATGGTAGAAATTTGGGATTTTAGGGGAATTGGAAATTTTACAAATTTGGAAATTTAGACCTTGATTTGGGGTCGGATTCTGAAACTTATTATAGATTTGGGCTCGTGAGTGAATGGGTAATCGGGTTTTGGTCCAAACTTCGAGTTTCGACCAAGCGGGCCCGGGGTCAGTTTTAGACTTTTTGGGAAGAATGTTAGGATATCTGTAATTTTTCATTAGAATTGGTTTCTTTGTGCTTTAATTGATGTTAATAAGTTAATTATGAATAGATTCGGGCGGATTGAAAGTGGAAACCATGGAAAAAGAGGTATTTGAGGCTTGAGTTTGTCCGTGGAATCGAGGTAAGTGTTGTGGCTAACCTTAGCTTGAAGGATTAGGTATTGTTTGCCTTATTTTCTACTTGTTAGTTTTTGAGTACGACGTATAGGTGTGGTGACTAATATCTATACGTTGTTGTCGGGTCATAGCATGCGAGTGAGTCCAATACTTGTGACCGTGGTGTTTCTTATACGTATTATTCCTGCTTAAACTAGTTATTTTCCATGTTAACAAGTTTTATTATATTTTTTTCCTAGTTTTGGATATTGGTTGAGTATTGGCTCATATTGAGAATTTTGTTGTGAAAATTAAATGATGAAACTGAGTTATTTTCTTGTGATGCCCTTGCCAGGTTGTTATTGTTTCTATTGTTTGTTATGGTGAGGAAGAGTGATAAGCCACGAAGGGTGATGCCGTGCACATTTATAATATTCATATGGTGAGGAAGAGTGATAAAGCACGAAGGGTAATGCCATGCACATTTATCTTATTCATATGTCGAGGAAGTGTCACGACCCCAAACCCAATCGTGATGGCGCCCAACACACTTCTAGGCAAGCCCGACCATTAAACAACACTATCCCAAATTCTTAATCATATTATAGATAAATAACACAGGGAATTACTAATTCATTACTTTCAAGTTTACAAATAATAATGAAATCTGCGGAAGTTCAATTAGAATACCAAAACATAGCCCAATAGCATCCGGTGTCACGAACACGAGCCTCTAATACAGAATATCCACCTATTACAAGTCTGTCTAGGAAAAATGCGAAATAAAAGGATAGAGATAGATGGGAGAGATCAAGGCTGCGAACGCCATGCAGCAACCTCGATACTCCCGGATACTGCTGCTCAGCTAAACAAATCCTCACTCAGCCTGTAGTATACCTGGATCTGCACACAAGGTGCAGGGAGTAATGTGAGTACTCCGACCCAGTGATTAATAAACATAAATAAAGGCTTAGAATAAGAAATCACGGAAAATACAAGGTAAACTATAACTGGCAGTTTAGAACATCAAATAGTGAAGCAACAAGTCAATGAAATCAGAGTACAGATACGAAGGCAGGTATAACAGATAAAGAACAATGCATGGGATGAAATTCAATGCATATGACGGTACACTCTGGTACCACTACGGCGTGCAGCCCGAGCCATCCATTTATTTATCGTCGACGGCACTCACTGGAAGTTTGTACAGACTCCGGAGGGACTCCTACAGCACAAGCGCAATATCAAGCCGTCTCGTGGAATCAAATCTAGGTCCTCGGCCTCATATCAATATCAGTATAATCAAAAGGCTCTCGACCTCAATATCAATGTACTCAACCAGGCTCTCGACCTCAATATCAATGTAATACTGCTGCGGCGCACAGCCTGATCCATGCTCAGTCCAGAAACCATCATAAGCCTATTTGGCATTTATAAAACAGTGGCTCTCAGCCTAAAATTATCATTTAAGTTTTCAAATCTTAGGAAGATGGCTGAGTTTGCAAAACAGTAATTAAAACCTTGGACTGAGATCAAATGATAAGTAAAGTATGCGAAAGCAGTGATATCAATCCCTGAAGGATTCAAATAATTGGCAAGAAGCCCAAATGTAACAATTAAATCCAAGTAAGGATGATTCTCAATTTAGTTCAAGTAGAAAACACGGTAAAAACATCTCTCGGGACGGACCAAGTCACAATCCCCAACGGTGCTCTACCCCACGCCTGTTATCCGGCGTGCAAGTCACCTCAATATAGCGTTACGATGTGAGATTCCGGGGTTTCAAACCCTCAAGACATCATTTACATCAATTACTCACCCCAAGACGGTTAAAGTCTAGCTTGCTATGCCCTTGCCACTCAAATTAGCCTCCTCGTGCGACGAATCTGCTCAAAATCACAATGAATATGTCGTATTATGCTAAAGAGACAATACCCAATCGAGAGCAATCGAAAAATATCAAAATTCATGAATTTCACAAAACTCGAGCCCCGGGCCCACATCTCGAAACTCAAAATTTTTTACGCCATCGGGTTCCTTATCTCGCCACGAGTCTATATATACAAAAATCTCTCAAATCGGACCACAAATGGCCCATCAAATGCCAAATTTAGAATTTCAATTTCAAGCCCTAATTTCTTACATTTTGGCTAAATTATCATACATTTCAGGGATGATTTCACAATATAATCATGTATTTAGTTTATAGGACTTACCTCCAATCACTTCCCGTCAAAACCCCTTCAATTCCCGTCCAAAAGCTCTCAAGGTTCCACAGAAATGGTGGAAAAATGGGTTTGGTTCGCGGATGAAATGTTTTTAACATTCTGTCCGGGTACTGTAGCTATATATGTGATCACATTAGATCTCCTGCGATCGCATAGAACAAAATTCCCGTGCACTGTAGCTAACCCTATGCGATCACATAGAACAAAAGTCCAGGGCACTGTAGCTAACCCTATGCAATAGCATAGAACAAAATTCCAGGGCACTGTAGCTAACCATATGCGATCGTAACACTTTCTATGCGATAGCATAGAGCAAAATTGCTCTGCACTGATTGTTGCATTTCTGCAGCATTTTTCAACTTCAAAAATTTCCGTTAGCCATACGAAATCACCTCGAGGCCCCCGGGACCTCAACCAAATGCACCAACATATCTTAAAACATCATCCAAACTTGCTCCAATCATCAAAACACCTCAACTAACACAAAAATCATCGAATTACATCGAATTCAAGCCTAAGTTCTTTTAAAACTTCTAAAACACGCATTCGATCAAAAACCCAACCAAACCACGTCCGAATAACCTGAAACTTTGCACACGCATCCCAAATCACTTAACAGAGCTATATCAACTCTCAAAATTCCATTCCGACCCCCGGATCAAAATCTCACCTATCAACCGGAAATCGCCAAAATACTAACTTCGCCAATTCAAGCCTAATTCTATACCGGACCTCCAAAATTACTTCTGATCACACTCCTAAGTAACAAATTATCCCCCAAAGCTAACCGAATCATCGAAATTCAAATTAGAGCCCTCTAACACACAAGTCAACGTCCGATTGACTTTTCCAAATCAAACCTTTCCTTAAAGCGACTGTCTTATTTCTTATCAAAACCACTCCAATTCAACTCGTCCACACAAGACATTGATAATTAAGCATAACAAAATAGGTAGTGGGGAAAACGGGGCGGTAAATCATGAGACGACGGGTCGGGTCGTCACATCCTCCCCAACTTAAACAAATGCTTGTCCTCGAGCGTACCCAGAGTTGTCGTAGAAGCCAACCAAAAGCTGAATGAGCTTATCAAGCATAAACCTGGGGATGATCCCACGTCACCCTATCTCACGTGGGTCCAATTATGCGTTTTAACTAAAATCACACAATCTAGTCTAGCCCATAAATCATAGAGCCACATTTCACCTTTTCGGAATCATACACAAGATCAAAACCTTACACCTACATTCAGAGTAAGTTGGAACCAGCTGTAATAGACCATGCCTGCAACCTTAGGTGCAATTATATTATATACCAATAACTCAAACACATGCAGCGATAACTTCCATTCACAGCAGCTGCCCACAACAATCAAATACCGATAGAAATCTCTTATTAGCTAAGGTATCATTCCAACACTCTCATATACTACCAATAATAATTGAAACATGCAATAAACCATAACGATTGCTCAGATCAACCATTCATGAGGCCATTTCTCCTCTAGCAATTATCATAACAAATTTTTGAACCGAACCTCAATATTTACCCATCAAACATGCTGAAATCAAATCCGTTTTATTCATTAATGACCCCAACGATCACTTTAAACCCAACACACCACTCTGGTGACATGACACATCAGTACATGCCTAATCCACAACTTGCATAATACGTGCACAAATAAGAAACAGTCTGAACATACTCAAATCATGAAAATGACTCAACTGAGAGCGATGTACCTCAACTCACCAGTACTGCCATAACACAAGGCTGAGACTCTATCTCACATCATAGAAATAGGACACACAAATTTGACCCGCAAGGTCATGTTTCCACACAGCTTTGCTGCAATGCGCGATCCTATCCAAATATTACTCCACATGAAACACCTCAAGTCACTTTGCTTGAAATCGACAACCATGCTCAATTGATGTCTGGAGCCAAAGAAAATCATTACACCCACGGTGAAACAAATAACGCACACCACGCAAACCTGATAGAACATAACCGGTACATTGTTCACCGAGCAATACCCAATTACTCATCCCGCTAGACTTCCACTACTACAACTCCTTTCAGAGCCAGACGATCCGGTGCCCGACACCAAATTAATACTGAAATCAACAACCTCGCCCTGCGACATGTCTAGACACACGAAACGCATCCGAAAAGTCCCTCAACGCTGGAACTGAATTAATGATAGCAACCTTTGCAGTGACATCCATCACGAATGCCCAATTAAGAAAGCAATCCTTCCCAACCGTCCGCTGGTTCTTTGAAATATAAACCACTCTGCTAGAACATAATCCAACGCACTTCATCACTCAACCCATGGCATTTTTGGTATTTCCCGTAGCGCAATAGTTCAAAATCACTCAACACTAAGACAACCAGTCTGAATTCCGATATCACATCCAAAATCTAACATACCAGCAAACAAAGATCCACCCGAGCCTCTAAATCCCGATTGCCGCTAAACGGTGCCTAATACACACGATCCACCACCATAACCTAGCCTGTACATGAGATCTCCCAGTCTCCAACTCCATATGGCACACAAATCATCATACCTGATTCTAGTTTCCACCGTGCGAATACATGAACACCTTTAACACCCAATCATCCCATGATAAATACTCTAAAATTTCCATGCATACAAGTAACTAGAATATCAGCAGTTGATCCAGCTTTAAAGTGACACAATACTATTAAAGTGCCATCAACTTAATCACATTGGCCTTTTTCTGAAACATATACCCTATACAAATCACTATGATTAGAAATACAATTTCCTTAATCATCTGAAGATCATTCACCCTAATCATCTGAAGCTAATTTCTCTAATAACCTAAAGCTGCTCGTACCACCTAAGAGTGTTATGAATTTCCATTCAGAACTGAACCATAACCTTACACACGCTAATCTCAATCCTTCACAACATATCGCATATACCATATCATCCTAAGGTAACATGAGGACTTCACCTCCCTTCCAAACTATGAACGTTTATGTACTCAACTAGTCAAGAACTTCTATTGATCCCATCTAGAAGAAAAATCATTACACATCCCATGCTCTGCATGACATACATAGGTATTGTTCAAGTTCTTACAATACCGACACGACAGATGAGATCTGTATAAATTCATAACACCGCCGAATCAACAATTCATTGGGTCTATATTTCTGGAAAGAACTATCACCTCATTCTGAACCAAACAATGGTATTAGCCCCTTAATTTACTTCATATACTCAGATTGCACTGATCTCGAATTCAATGATCTCATCTCACCCATTACGAACTGCTCAGGCAATAAGCCACCCCAAACATAATTAAAAGCCGCATATGATGCCTCAATATGCCAATAGTCTACCAATTCGAACGCGATACAAAAAAGAAAACAAACTCTGGAAGGAATTACCAATCCCACGCACTAATACAGACTTTCCTTAGAAAACAGGAAGCAAGGCATACAAAATAGCATATAGAAAACTATACTCAACATCACACTGTTACGGCGTGCAACCCAATCCAGATAAAATAACCATGGAGGCGTACCACCCGATCCACACATAGATCTCACATAAGGAGATGCACATCGAACCAAATTTTCTCATTACAACAAAATACCGAGTATCGGTCGTAAGCATGCTAAGTTCATAATAATACCTCTGAGGGACATATAGCGTTATACGCTACAAAACTCAAGCACAACCGAGGTGCGATGTACAATCTAAATTTCAAGAGCCAAGATTCTCATATAACGTCATTCATACGTGGATTCTCAACACATAGCAATTTCTCAAGCCGTCTCACAACTCACACGGTGAAATGCATCACTATGCAAAATATCTGACAAAAAAACATCAACCTAACTAATCCTCCATGAGGTCCGCATTACCAAAATGCACACATCTGGCCTGATATAGAGCCATTATTCACATTAAATCTATCCACCGACTTCAAGCTGATTCTGATCACACTGAACTAGTCTGATAACCTTTCAAAGGTCCATAATAACTCCCATTTTTCTCATAACACACAAGAACAACCATCACAATAAGAGTAATCCTCCCCAGTTCACAACCCAATATGCCAAGTGCCCTCTAGGCATGAATCTTCAATTTAACGACACCATCACAAACTTCATACTTGGTTTACATCTTTAATCAATCAAGTGATCACATGCCACACTTATATAATCTTCCCGTGGGACACACCAGCACAACCTACCACAACAATATCTGGAGCGTACCTCCAAACCACCGGTCGCACTAACGCTGAAGAGTGATCAAGAATCATTAACCAGGATGCAAAACCCTTTTTACAAAACACCGATCTTAGGTGACGCTGAAGACAATACCAACTTACCGTAAACATCGAAACTTCTCTCATGCTCACCCGAGCTCATGACATCTTATCAAAAATTTTCCTTCACCCGTGCCATTCTCGGTCCAATTCCCACAACCAGAACTAATTCACCAGCATGCATCAAATCGAAACTAACATAGTACATAACCGCACAATCCGCTAACCAATAGAAAGCTCCCCAACTTGGCTCCAAGCCATAGATCACAACACACTATACTCATAACGCATATACTCCATTGTTGTCTCAATACCATAGTGAGGTTAAACTCAAATCCTCTGTAAGCTTGTGTAAACACATTTCATCTAGTACTTCAACTCTTTGGCAATCTCGCAACAGTTAAACTCACTCTCTTAAGCGAACAAAAATTTCAAACTTTAACACTTACAATTCATTTGAACATGAGATCTTCTGTCATTCACACGAGGATCACACTGCCTCAGCACACTTCGCGGGAGATAACCTACCTGCTTCGCCTCAATATAACATTTTCGTATACCTTCCACCGCCATAAGCATTACGCAATCACTTGATCTTCCTAAGTCTGTACTCATACCACAACATGAAATTTACTTCACTCCCAACTAGGAGTCATGAAAAGATTCTTCACACACCCATAACTCGGGCTATAACTTGAATCTGATAGACTTTAAGCATCTACTAATTCTTCCATCATTCAACAGACCCCTTCTCGTCGCTTCCAATTTATATGCATATGTCTCGTAGAACTAACATACTCCTCATATAGCCACAACCGTCATTTCCACTAATGGTGACATTACCGAACATATAAGTTCGAAAACACTTGTTCACGCAATCAGCACCTCGGCGCTCCAGCCATAGGCAAAGATCCAATCTCAAGTCCTCCGGACTGGCCCACCATAAACTCACAGAGATTACACCTCGCCCCTCGATTGGGGAATCACAAGCCATCGAGGCACATCTGATACTGAGCGCTCATGCGTACATATGAACACGTGGAAGGAATTTCAAAAGTTTCTTTTCACGATGAATCAAGGATGCACGATAAGAATTCAAGAATGTAAATTTTTCCTAAAGGTTCTACAGCCTCTCGAGGATAAATATAGACGTCTCTGTACCATCCACGAGACTCCACTAAACCAGCTCATGACATGCGAGACCAAGTAACCTACGCTCTCATTTCAACTTATCACGACCCCAAACCCGATTGTGATGGCGCCCAACACACTGCTAGGCAAGCCGAACCATTAAACAACATTATCCCAAATTCTTAATCAGATTATAGATAAATAACACAGGGAATTACAAAGTCATTACTTTCAAGTTTATAAATAATAATAAAATCTGCGGAAGTTCAATTAGAATACCAAAACATAGCCCAATAGAATCCGGTATCACGAACATGAGCCGCTAATACAGAATATCCACCTATTACAAGTCTGTCTAGGAAAAATGGAAAATAAAAGGATAGAGATAGATGGGAGAGATCAAGGCTGCGAATGCCATGCAGCTACCTCGATACTCTAGGATACTGCTGCTCAGCTAAACAAATCCTCACTCAGCCTGTAGTGTACCTGGATCTGCACACAAGGAACATGGAGTAATGTGAGTTCTCCGACCCAGTGAGTAATAAACATAAATAAAGGCCGAGAATAAGAAATCACGGAAAATACAAAGTAAACTATAACTAGCAGTTTAGAACATCAAATAGTAAAGCAACAAGTCAATGAAATCAGACACATATATGAAGGCAAGTATAACAGATAAAGACCAATGCATTAGATGCAATTCATTGTATATGACGGTACACTCCGGTACCATTGCGGCGTGCAGCCTGAGCCATCCATTTATTTATCGTTGAGTGATATCAATCCCTGAAGGATTCAAATAATTGGCAAGAAGCCCAAATGTAACAATTAAATCCAAGTAAGGCTGATTCTCAATTTAGTTCAAGTAGAAAACACGGTAAAAACATCTCTCGGGATGGACCAAGTCACAATTCCCAACGGTGCTCTACCCCACGCCCGTTATCCGGCATGCAAGTCACCTCAATATAGCATTACGATGTGAAATTCTGGGGTTTTAAACCCTCAGGACATCATTTACATCAATTACTCACCCAAAGACGGTCAATGTCTAGCTCGCTATGCCCTTGCCTCTCAAATTAGCCTCCTCGTGTGACGAATCTGCTCAAAATCAGAATGAATATGTCGCATTATGCTAAAGAGACAATACCCAATCGAAAAATATCAAAATTCACGAATTTGACAAAACCCGAGCCCCGAGCCCACATCTCGAAACTCAAATTTTTTTACGTCATCGGGTTCTCGCCACGAGTCTATACATATAAAAATCTCTCAAATCGGACCACAAATGGCCTCTCAAATCCCATTTTTAGAATTTCAATTTCAAGCCCTAATTTCTTACAATTTGGCTATATTTTCATGAATTTCAAGGATTATTTCACAATATAATCATGTATTTAGTTCATAGGACTTAACTCCAATCACTTCCCATCAAAACCCCTTCAATTCCCGTCCAAAAGCTCTCAAGGTTCCACAAAAATGGTGGAAAAATGGGTTTGGTTCGCGGATGAAATGTTTTTAACATTCTGTCCGGGTACTGTAGCTAACCCTATGCGATCGCATTACATCTCCTGCGATCGCATAGAACAAAATTCCTGGGCATTGTAGCTAAACCTATGTGATCGCATAGAACAAAATTCCAGGGCACTGTAGCTAACCCTATGCGATCGTATAGAACCAAATTCCAAGGCACTGTAGCTAGCCATATGCGATCGTAACACCTTTTATGCGATCGCATAGAGCAAAATTGCTCTGCACTGACTGCTGCATTTCTGCAGCATTTTCCAACTTCAAAAATTCCCGTTTGCCATCCGAAATCACCCCAAGGCTCCTAAGACCTCAACCAAACGCACCAACATATCTTAAAACATCATAAGAACTTTCTCCAATCATCAAAACACCTCAGCTAACACTAAAATCATCGAATTACATCGAATTCAAGCCTAAGTTCTTTTAAAACTTCTAAAATAAGCATTCGATAGAAAATCCAACCAAACCACATCCGAATGACCTGAAATTTTGCACACGCATCCTAAATCACTTAACGGAGCTACAAAAACTCACGGAATTCCATTCCAACTCCAGGATCAAAATCTCACCTATCAACCGAAAATCGTCAAAATACTAACTTCGCCAATTCAAGCCTAATTCTATACCAGACCTCCAAAATTACTTCCGATCACACTCATAAGTCAAAAATCATTCCTCGAAGTTAACCGAATAATCAGAATTCAAATCCGATCCCTCTAACACATAAGTCAATGTCCGGTTGACTTTTCCAAAACAAACCTTCCTTAAAGAGAATAAGTGTCTCATTTCTTATTAAAACCACTCCAATTCAAATCGTCCACACAAAACATTGATAATTAAGAATAACAAAATAGGTAGTGGGGAAAACGGGGTGGTAACTCACGAGACGACGGGTCGGGCCGTCACAGGAAGAGTGATAAAGCACGAAGGATGATACCGTGCATGTTTCTATTATTGATTGCATGGTGATGATTGAGAGTAAAGACACGAAGGGTGATGCCATACATTTTTTCTTTACTATGTTTATTTTTATTATTGATTCAAAGTGTTTTAGCTGTTTAAATTTCTTTACTGCGGTGGTTTTTTTATATTGGAACTCCCAGAGCATGTTGCCCCTTCCCGTTCATTTCTCCTTAACATTTATTACTTGTTATTCTATTAGTATATTGATTTAATGCACAGGTTATGCTGTTTGTCATGTCTTAGCCTCATCACTACTTCGCTGAGGTTAGGCTCGACACTTACCAATATGTGGGGTCGGTTGTACTGATACCGTACTCTGCACTTTCTGCGCAGATTTTGGTGCCAAACCTTATGAGTAGAGTTTGGTTTGCTCCCTTCAGTCCGCAGGAGATCCAAGGTAGATCTGTCGGTGTTCGAGACCCTGGAGTCCCCGTCCCTCTATCTTAGATTTCATATCTTTTTTCATTTCGAGAACAACTGTATTTCCTTTAAACCAGTATTTGTAGAAATTCTTAGATGTTCGTGGATTGTGACACCAGATCATTGGGGTAGTCATGTATTAGAATGTTGAACTGTTTTAAAATATCCGCACATTATATCTTTTTAGCTTTAATTACTATTCATTACGATTTTGGTTAATGATTAGTATGTTAGACTCGTATTGTTGGCTTGCCTAGCATTCAAGAGTTAGGCTCCATCACAATCCCGACAGTGGAAAGTTCGGATCGTGATAAGTTGGTTTTAGAGCACTAGGTTGCCTAGTTATCACAATTCACAAACAAGCTAGGTAGAGTCTGAGGGATCTGCACGGAGACGTCTTTGCTTATCCCCCAAAAGCTATAGAATTTAGGAATAACTTCACATCTATTCTTCTCTATCCTACGACTTGATTTCTCAATGCTGATTGAACTTTTACTCTGTTCTTTTGCAGATGGCGAGAACACGTATTGCTTTATCAACTGATCAGTAGCCCGAGCCCCTAGTGGAAGCTCTTATGATAGGAATAGGACCAGGCCAAGGCCATGCTAGAGGCAGTGGTAGGGGCAAAGCTCAGCCCAGAGCAGCAGCACCAGCGGCGGAGTCTCAGGTAGAGTTTGATGATGAGGTTCTAGCCTAGACCGTTCTAGTTGGGCTAGCTCAGGTTCCATAAGGGTTCATCGCTACCCCAATACTCCAGGATGCTTTGGTCCGTCTATTGGGTCTCCTGGAGTGTGTCACTTAGGTAGGCATACTTCTTGTAGCACCAGCCATTTCTCAGGCTGGGGGAAGAGCACAAACTCCCACTACTCACACTTCGGAGCAGATGGCTCCCGAGTTTCAGACTCTAACAACTCAGCTAGTTGGGGTAGTTCCATTGGGTATTGTAGCACAGATCGATGATGGGTTAACTATGTCTTCTGATGCCTTGTGGAGATTGGACAGGTTCATCAAGATTTTTACTACTACCTATGGCAATACATCTTCAGAGGATCCCCGAGATTATTTGTATAGTTGTCACGAGATTCTACGAATCATGGGGATAGTGGAGACCAATGGGGAGACTCTGCTGCTTTTTTTTCGGTCAGGTTCCACCAAGAAATGGTGGAGAGATTATTGTTTGGCCAAACCCGGCGGGTCACCAGCTCTCACTTGGGAGTCGTTCTCTAAGCTATTTCTCGATAAATTCTTTCCCATCACCTAGAGAGAGGAGTACCGCAGGCGGTTCGAGTATCTTTAGCAGGGTTCTATGATTGTCACCCAATACATGACTAGGTTTATTGAATTGGCTCATCATGTTCTTTTTATACTCCCCACCGATAGAGAGAGGATGGGGAGGTTTATTGAAGGACTCGCTCAGCCTATCAGATTGCAGATGTCTATGGAGCTAGGGGCGATATTTCTTTTTAGGAGGCTGCCAATATGGCCAGGTGGTTTGAATAGATTTTAGCTCAAGGGAGTGGTTAGGGCTCTGACAAGAGGCCGTATCGCTTTAGCAGGTTCAGTGGTAACTTGTCTAGAGGCACGGACTCTTTCGGTAGAGGCCATCCTCCCAGGCTGTTTCATTCATCACTTTAGACTTCTCATGGTGCTCCAGGTGGTCGCGACCATCATATGAAGTATTCTAATCAGATATCCTGCAGTGCACTATCAGTTTCTATTAGTACACCTCCGCTTCGGAGTTTTTAGAGTGGTTACTCCCGCGGTCAGGGTTAGTTTTAGAGTCAGGCAGCAACTAAAATTTTATTATACTTGCCGTGATCCGAGGCATATTTCTAGATTTTACCCTCGAGCCTTGAGTAGTTCTCAGCATCAGGGTTCTTGTGGCATAGTTCCAGTACTGGGTGTTCCACTACCTGCTCAACCAACTAGAGGTAGGGGTCAGGCAGCTAGAGGTGGAGGTCGAGGTGTTAGAGGTTAAGGTCAGGCCACTAGAGGTAGAGGACAACCAACAACAGGCCATCCCAACGATGTAGTTCAGAGTAGTGGGGTCCAACCCTGATGTTATGCTATTCCAACTAGGCTTGAGTCCTCCGATGGAGTTATCACAGGTACTGATTCAGCTAGCAGTAGAGATGCTTCAGTCATATTTTATCTAGGGTCTACAAACTCCTATGTGTCATATTATTTTGCCCCATATTTGGTTGTGCCTCATGATTCTTTAAGTGCTCCCGTATATGTTTCCACACCAGTCGGGGATTCTACTATTGTAGATCGTGTCTATAGTTCATGTATGGTTGTTATTGAGGGTCTTGAGACTAGTGTAGACCTCATACTTCTCGATATGGTTGACTTCGATGTTATTTTGGGGATGTATTGGTTGTCACCTTATCATGCTATATTGGACTATCATGCCAAGACCATGACCTTAGTCTTGCCGTGATTTCCTCAATTGGAGTGGAGATGGACTCATGTTCATTCTGTCAGCAGGGTTATTTCTTATATGAAGGCTCGGTGTATGGTCAATAAGGGGTATTTGGCGTATTTTGCTTATGTTCGTGATTCTAGTGCTGAGGTTCCTTATATGGATTCTATGCCGGTTGTTCGGGAGTGTCCAGAGGTATTTCCTACAGATCTGTCGGGGATGACACCCAACTAGGATATTGACTTTTTCATTGATTTGATTCTGGGCATTCAACCCATTTCTATTTTGTCGTACCACATAGCGCTGCCAGAGTTGAAAGAATTGAAAGAACACTTGCAAGAACAGCTTTATTAGACCTAGTGTCTCACTCTGGGGTGCACCAGTGTTGTTTGTTAAGAAGAAGGATGGGTCGATGAGGATGTGCATAGATTATCAAAAGTTGAACAAAGTCACTATCAAGAGAAAGTATCCATTGTCGAGTATTGATGATTTATTTGACCATATTCAAGGTGCCAAAGTGTTTTTGAAGATTGATTTAAGATCTGTCTACCATAAGTTGAGGATTAGGGCATTCGATGTCCCTAAGACGATATTTCGCACTCTATATGGGCATTATGAGCTCCTAGTGATGTCATTTTGGTTGACATATGCCCCAGCATCATTTATGGACTTGATGAACCGGGTGTTGCAACCCTATCTAGATTTCTTTGTGATTATTTTCATTGATTATATCTTGATCTACTCCCGCAGACGAGAGGAGCATGAGCAACATCTTCAAGTTGTCCTTTAGACTCTGAGAAACAGCCAGTTATATGCTAAGTTTTCAAAATGTGAGTTTTGATTGAGTTCACTTACTTTCTTGGGTCACATTGTATCAGCAGAGGTTATTCAGGTGGATCCTTAGAAGATTGAGGCAGATAAGGATTGGCCTAGACCCACATCAGTTACAGAGATCTGGAGTTTCTTGGGCTTGGAAGGTTATTACCATCGGGTTGTGGAGGGATTTACATCTATAGCATCCCCGATGACCAGGTTGACCCAGAAGGGTTCCCCATTCAGATGGTCGGATGAGTGAGAGGTGAGATTTCAGAAGCTCAAGACACCTTTGACAAAGGCACCGATATTGGTGTTGCCCACATGTTTAAGGTCATTTATAGTATATTGTGACACATCTCGTATTGGACTTGGTGAGATGTTGATGCAGAATGGAAAGGTTATTGAATATGCTTTGCAACAGTTGAATATTCACGAGAAAAATTATCCAGTTCATGAGTTGGAGCTAGCAGCCATTGTTCACGCGCTAAAGATTTGGAGGCATTATTTATATGGCGTTTCATGTGAGGTGTTCATGGATTATAAGATTTTACAATACTTGTTCAAGTAGAAGGAGTTAAATTTGAGGTAGAGAAGGTCGTTGGAGCTACTGAATGTCTATGATATTACCATCTTGTATCATCCCGGGAAGGCCAATGCAGTGGTCGATGCTCTGAGTAAGAAGTCGGCTTGTATGTGTAGCCTTGCATATATTCCAGTCGGTGACAGATCACTTGCTTTGGATGTTCAGGCTTTGGCCAATCAGTTTGTGAGGCTGGATGTTTCTGAGCCCAGTAGTGTTCTAGCTTGTATAGTCGCCCGGTCTTCCTTGTTTGAGTGTATCATGGAGTGACAATATGATGATTCTCATTTGCTTGTCCTTAGGTACACAATGAGGCACTTAGGTTCCAAGCAGGTTACAATTGGAGATGATAGGGTTTTAAGGATGCAGGGTCAAGTTTGTGTGCCTAATGTGGATGGACTTCGTGAGTTGATTCTAGATGAGGCCCATAGTTCCCGGTATTCTATTCATCCGGGCACTGACAAGATGTATCAAAACTTGCGGCAACATCATTGGTGGAGGAGGATTTGTTTAACGTGAAAATGGTAACGACAATTAAATTTGTTAATGGGACTCTAAAAATATGTGTTCTATTTTTATGCTAGTTGTTAGAGCAATTAATGGTAGATATATGAAGTTAAAGGACGAAATACGAGCTAAAGCGAGGTTATAATTAGACCAGGGGAGCTTGTTGTCCGGGCCTCGAACTGGCCGATAAGGGGCCTCGAGGTCGATGCCTGGGCTCGAGATCGAGCTATTGGGAGCAACCGGGAAAAGGCTAACGGTTAGGATATAATTAATGAAATCTCTTTATGGCCAATGATAAGCAATAAATGAAGAAACAAGTATAAACGTAATAAATGGAAGCGGTAGTCTCGAGCGAATAAGTTAG